>JAJOOR010034960.1:0-16659 GCA_036250505.1 Solanum acaule | reverse complement strand
TGTAAGTCCCCTCTGTGGGCATCATTTCAGTGATCACGCCAGCATGCCTCTATACCTCTGGCAGGGTATATTGGGTCCTCTCGATGGGGCGTATACATTGGACTCCACATTTAGCTCATGTGGTTTTATTATTGGTTATTAGTAGCTCCCACAGTTTAGTCAGATCCTATTGCATTGACTATTTACCAGTATATCTAGTATTCAGTTTCAGCATGTTATAAATTGGTCATTGCATTCAGTTAGCTCAGTATTCAGTATCTATATCATGTTCAGATTATTTCATTGCTTTATTACTTTGTTAAGTTATATGTTATTTTAGCTTTACTCTATCTTGCATGCTCAGTACCTTTCAAGTACTAACGCATACGTGCACTACATCTTCTCGTGATGTAGGTTTATGTTCTCAGCATCCAAATCACGCTTAGATCGGTTCCCGATCTTCAGTTCAACAGAATCAGTGGTGAGTCCTCATTCTCCGAGGACAATAGTCATGAGTTTCTTTTCAGTATTTTTAGTCCCTTAGTTTCAGTTTTGCTAGACTTAGCTGGGGCCAGTCCCAGCATTTCTAGTCAGTTAGAGGCTATTTTCAGACATAGATAGATTCAGCTTAGTATTGAGTTAATATTTTCTTTGTATTAAACTTATCAGTTTTCATTTATCTTAGTTATAGTATATGGGTATTCCCCATCTTTTCATTTTTATTTATGATTTAGCTTCTGCATCATTTTATTATCTTTAATATGCTCATGATCATGCCAGCAGGGTTAGCTTGGGATCACTTGTGATCATAAGTCCCGTGTCCGCGTCTCGGGGGTAGTCTCGGGGTGTGACATGTTTAGGAAATTCTACTTCTTTCATCACTCTAAAGTCGTGTGATAAAGTTTAACTCTATATGTCTCTCTCCTAATTCCTTTCCAATGCTTTTCAGGATATGGCCCCTCGAAGAGCATACGTTAGGAGGAATGTGAATGAAAATGCGGAACAAGATGCTGCTCAAACTCTGCAAGAATCTCCACAAGTTTCGGCTGACCCTTTGGCCGAAGTGACTAATGCGGAGTTTCGAGTTGCTTTTCAAGTGTTTGCCCAAGCCATAACAACTCTAGATGATAAGAAGGCTGTGGTCCCCGTGAACCCAATTGTGGGTATGGCGGAAACTAGAGCAAAAAACTTTACGATAATAAGTCCCTCGGTGTTTCATGGTTCCAAGGTTGAGGAAGACCCTCAAGAGTTCATTGATGAGGTGTACAAAGTTTTGATGATCATGGGAGTGACGCCAGTTGAAAAGGCGGAATTGACCACTTATCAACTTAAGGGTGTTGCTTCAGCTTGGTTCAACTAATGGAAGGAAGAGAGGGCGGTTGATGCGGGTCCTCTTGATTAGGAGAAGTTTAAGGTTGCATTCCTTTATAGATTCTTTTTCCTAGAGATGAGGGAATTAAAGGTACTTGATTTCATTAACCTTCGTCAAGGGAATATGAGTGTGAAGGAGTATGCCTTTAAATTTACACAATTGTCTAGGTATGCTCCTACTATGGTTGCCGACCCTAGGGGATAGATGATTTTCCGTCCAAACACACAAGCAAGTGTATGTGGTTGTGCAAGTAGTAAAGTAGCTTTTTTTAGAGCCGGGTATCGTACCCACAAAGACTTAAGATTAGATTATATTTATTTTTTCAAGTAACTATAGAACGTAATGCAAGTGTTTTAAGAAAAAAGTGATGTATTATGCTAAATGATCAATCTTCTAAATACTGAAGTAAACTGCTATGATTCAATTTCAACTTGGAGTTAAAACAATGACTTGGGGAATTCCAGTGCTGCAGCCTGCTATGGATTCATGCATACTATTTTCTTTAATGGATATTAATTGGTTATCGAATTAATTATTACAGGGTTAAATGTATGATCATGGTCTCTCGACCGCTAATCGCCTACCATAATTGGTAGCCTAACTACATCTTTGAGTGGGGATAGACTAAACCAATTACCAAGCATTACGTTTTCATCCCGTCTATTAACCAACCAAGGTTTCTAGGTATATCCCTATCATAGATACAAATCAACCCTAAATCTAGAGAAGATTATGCTCCTTTTGTCCCAAATTCTATCCTCTTATTCCTCTCGTGAGTTCAATTCGGAAAATACATTTATTTCAATGGTGGCCAGTCACAAAATATTATATTAAGAACAAAAGAGAAATTCATACGATAACCAAATTCAATCCATCAAAGTCAATAAAATACAATCATCCCGTAGCCACAACCCTAGAGCTAGTGAGTTTAGCCACTTATAATACAATTCTCAATCTTGAAATATTCAATAAGCAGAAGAGAAATCGAATGAAGTAAAGTTTAGGAATGAACCGTAAGAATAGATGAAATAACTCCAAAAGTAGTCGTTCTCCAAAAATGAGAAAAACAAATTTACAATAGCAAAACTCAAGTCTACTTATAATTTAGGAGAGTCTGCAGAAAATCTGCACTTATGTCCACTACGCGCGCACACCTAGTAATTTCAACTTTAAGTGAACTCCTCCTCTCCATGACACGGAGAGGATACACAGTCCTGTGCCTCGATATCATCATTGTGAAACTAAATAATTCCCTCTCCGCCTCGCGGAGAGGATACAAAGCACTGGATTTCTTTTCACTTTACCTATATCTTCTCCTTTGACACTGTATTGTTTATGATTTTGTATTAGGACCCAATATTCACTGCCCATACATCCACTTTTGTGTTCATTTCCTCCTTGTTTCCCAATCTACAAGCATTAATCATATTGGTTAATTATAATGCAATAATCATGACTCGACACTATCAGTAACACACGAATTCATCCTCAAACTCGACTAAAGCATGGGTATTATTTGGTTCCTAGTCATATAACTATGCCCAAGATCACCACCCCATACTTAGAGCTTTGTTCATCCTCGAATGATTTACCATCCTACTCCCTAGACCAAGACTCCCTAACAATAGAATTTGTGCTTCCACTACTTACTTTCAGGAATCTTTGATCAATCCACACTAAGAATGTGTTCATTTACACTTGACCTTGGCCATCATATAGACACCACATGACTTCAAGTATAGACTCAACAAATTTTAGCAACTTAATGCTAACCATTTGATATCGCCAGTCTTTCATCAAACAAGTGCCCCTCACGCAAAGAAAGTAGTTCACAAACTCACTCACAAGATTTAGTATAACGTATGGACTTATCGTCAAGATTCAAACCTCACACTCATAAGGAACATTCACATATATGCACATAGAACCATATGATTTTCCCATTATGTGTATCTCTACTAATTAAGTATGCTTTGCAAAGAATCAAGTTGGGCTTTCAAGGGTTGTAATGTAGGCTAGGGGATGGGAAGGAAAGCTATATAATAGTGACTTACACTTCCCTAAGCACTGTATGTTTTAGATGTCATCACCTCTTTATTTCCTTTTTTTCATTTTTCAGCCTTCCTTTACAATCCTATCATAAGTAACTCACATAATTTAATGAATTCCCCCTAGATATTTATTACATATACCAAATTCTTTTTCAATTTTTATAGGGGGCTCATTCTTTCAATGCGGGCTTTTCATCACCTTGCGGCTATCATTGGTCACCTTTTTACACTTAACCCATCTCTTGACTTTCAATTTTACTAATTCCAATCAATCTATGCTATAATTCTTAGGCAAGAAGGGTGAAAACAACTAAGGATTCAATAAAATTGTTCAGGTAAAGATGCGTCTACCAATAAAAAGTCTATAGGCTTAAAGGGTCTACTAGTGATAGTATTATGATGAGGCTAAAATTTCTGAACATATCAAAGGGGGCCTATTATCATTTCCTAAGCAAAGCACACTTTCAGTTTTGCTTCAATAACATGCCAGGCAAGTTCTAGACTAAGATACACTACATGGAATACACAATGTCTCACCACACATAGTACAAGTTCAAATCAAGTCAGATTTATCATCAAGCACAACACTCAAGTCATGTAAAAGTTCAATTAAGCTTAAGTTGCAATATTTAGAATCAAATACAAGAATTCAAGGGCATCCACATATATTTATCCACATGCTTTCATACATGATTATCCTTTCAGAATGTAAGCTTTAGCACAAACACCAATCCTAAGACTCAATGACAAATTACCCTTACGACGGTTTTCATCCATCTATCATAGAGCAATGAGACTTAACTACAACGACTCACTTGATCCTAAGAAGAAAAATCTTTTTGTATTTTGTATGGTTCAAAGGGACTATTCTTAGTCAAAGAACCGAAAACAAACTCCAAGGAACCCAAAATAAAAATAAAATAAATAAAGCTACTATTGTTCAAACTACTATATACATCAGAGATGAATTGACACCCCACCCCACACTTCAAAAGAAAGAACTGCCCCCAGTGTGACAAAACATCAGATTTATTAAGTATGGGGTAAGGTGAAACACTCCCTAATAAATCCTCTAAATATGTCCACGCCCTAGGCCTCATCTATGGATTGAAGTGGATCCACATCCTCTGTATTGAAGTTAGAGTCCACATTAGAACTGGTGCGAATCCTATTCTCATATGTGGGCACATCCTAATCCACGAGCTTAGAAAATTCTGGCCTGATGTCCAGTATGTCCTTCGCATGTGTATTCAATGGATACCTATTGTCCACCTCCCTAAGCTGCTCTGTAGTTAAGGCCCAACATCCATTCATGTGCCTCAGCATCTCTAGCCCATACATATGGTCCATAATTATCTCATTGCATTGGTAGCGCTCCGGAGTAATGAGTGTCAGACCAAAGTCATTATCAGGACCATTCATCTTGGTAACGTCAACTGACACAACAAAGAGTGGTGCCATTTAATCCAGACTCTCCCCTGGAACACCTGCAGAATGGCACAAATGGGTGATAAGGCTTCCAAAGGCATACCTCTTCCCTCTGTACACACAGACATTTCTCTTAGCAGATTTAATACTGCACCGATGTTGAGTTCAGTGTTTGTCATCAAAGCATACACCAAGCACACTGTATCATGAGTGATGTCTGTATAGTGCAACCCAAGAATCAAGAAATTCATGACGATCTTCAATCAGACCCGAGCCTTCCTAATCATGTGAGCATATGTTAGTGACTGGTGAAACCTCTTCGAGCTGTGCTTGATCCACCAAACCATTGACTGCGGCCCACAAAGAGTGTGTCAGAATGCCTGGTAAGATGGGTGAATGTTCAATCCCGTCAATTCCAAGGGATCTGTGTCAGCCACAATGCCTAATATGTCATTCAACACCGCTGGAGTCAGGATCACATCAACCCCTCACACTTTCAAAAAATGAGACATCGACTCAGTTGCCCAGTTAGCATAGAACTCATGAACCACGTGCAAGTTTCACTCTGCAGGCTCGCCAAAATAAACTCCATGTGGATCTCTTGGATTCTCCGCATAATCCGAGGAAAATCCCTTGACAGACTATCCCTCTCAATACACATGTCAAAGAAATATCACGCTTCATTGTGCTTCTTCCACCATGTTTTGCCCTCATTGCTCACAACTTTCAATACGAAATGTCGTGTTTGCCCATGAGGGACTACCGGTGTGGGACGAACATTATCCCTGCTACACACTCTCTTATTTTGGCTCGAGGACGCTACCTCTTACTCGAGGCATTAAGTTCCTGACATATTGACCTTCACAATCAACACAACCCATACATAACAAATTCAGCCCACAAAAATTCACACAATAATCAAGAAGTGTGGGTGGTGAGATAATCATCCCACACTTACTTTGATGTACCACCCTTCCTAAACATTATGATACTCAGACTTCCCCAATGGTATAATCATAAGAGGCACAAAGTGGTTAATGCAACACTTAACAAGCATCCCTACACATCATTCATATAGTCACAATACTTAACAAAATAGTGGCACCACAATAACCTTCCAACTATTTAAACCATAAGGTGCAATCTAAACCTCCTGTCCAACCGCTTTAATTACTATTAAGGTGTAACTTAAGATTTCACACGCAAAAAAAACTCACAGCACACCACACACCTTCACTAAGCAAACATGAATTTCACTACCTAAACCAAATTCACACATATTCAATAACACATACAACCAACTACACCACATGACAGTTGCAAAATAAAATCTCTGACCCCATAAGTAAGATGTGTATAGCCCACACAAATACACCCCTATAATCTTCCTACTCAAGAATTTGAAACAACTATACCTCTTATCCCCCACAACAATATCCACACACACAAGGCCTACAATGAAACAAATGATGGGTGCAAAAATATACCACATGCACACAACATCCAAAGCACTTCATACATCTATCTCCAAACCGAGTACCCTCGAATCCAAGCTAAACGAAAAGAAAACAACTAAGAAAACATACCTTGGTTGCAGAGGAGAAGAAACAACTTGAAAGAGGTGAAGTTGAAGAAAAACTCCACGATGCTCATGAATTGACTGATTGTGAAAATCATGGTGAGTTTGGGGCAGATTAAAAGAGGATTTAGGGTGAAATAGAATAGGATTTGAGAAGGATGGGGGATATGGGCGTATTTACGGTTGAAAGGGAGGGTGGGTCAGTTATTTTTAGAAAGTCACATGGTTCAAACCCTCTGATTTAATGAAAATAAAAAACTTACTCGTGCCTGTGATGGGCTCCTAATACAAAGTCTTCTGTTAATGCGTTGGGAAAATGATTCTCAGAAAAATAAAAAGATGAAACCACTGTGTGACGTGGTCCCAATACAGAGACCCTTTCATTTTGACAAAATTGTTAAATCTCATTGAATCCAAAAAAATTGGACTCCCTTCTCAATGCGGATTACGAAGTCTTCTGGTTTGCGCTGGGAATTAAATCCCAGCAAAACTAAAAATATTAACCCTCTCCGTGATGCGCCTCTAATACGGAGCCCTTTTCCCTGAAAATTTCAAGCATAACACCCAATTAACACAAACCCGATAGGTTGCCTCCCATCCAGCGCCATAATTTTGGTAGTGGCACGATTATTCTTTTTGTGTTTTCTCTATATTTTTTTAATTTTTTTCATATATCCTAACTATTACAATAAACAAAGAAAATTAATTAAATCCTAAGAATGAAAATAATGAAAAGAAAACAAAATTCCTATCTAATACACATGGTCACGGGTTTCCTCCCCTATAGCACCTGATTTAACGTCCCGGCTCGACCCAACTCATGACTCATTCATCATTAAACTTGAGCATTTCTTGCTCATGATCCACATTATTTCTAAAATAATGTTTGACTCGTTGCCCATTCACTAGAAACGTAGAGCTCTTGTCCTTAATCTTTAACTCCACAGCTTCAAGCAGAGTCATTCTCACCAACTCAAATGGTCCACTCCACTTTGACAGAAGTATTTTGAGGATCAACTTCAATATCAAATTAAAAAACAACACCAACTAGCCCGTCTCAAAGGTACGTGGTACAATGTGCTTTTCATGCCACTTTTTCGTCTTCTCTTTATATAACTTGGCATTTTTGTAAGCGTGGTGCTGAAATTCCTCAAACTCAGGCAATTGAGCTATTCTTTTCTTGCCAGCCAACTCAAAATCAAGATTCAAGTTTTTATGGCCCAATAGGCTTAGTGCTCCAATTTATCCGGAAGATGGAATGTCTTTCCAAACACCATACGATGGGGAGAAGTTCGTATTGGTGTCTTATATGTAGACATGTATGCCCAAATACATCATCTAACTTTTCAGCCATATCCTTTCGCTGTGCATTCATGGTCTTTTGCAAGATTTACTTAACCTCTCGATTTGATATCTCTACTTAACCGCTAGTCCAAGGATGATACACTATAGGTAACTTAATTTTCACTCAATATTTAGCCAATAAATTTCGCACTAAATAATTTATGAAGTTCTTACCACCATCAGTGATCATGGCTCTTAGAGTTTTGAACCTGGTGAATTTGTGCTTCTTGATGAACTTCACCACAACCTTTGCATCATTAGTAGGCAAGGTGAAAACCTCAACCCACTTAGACACATAGTCCATTGCCACCCAAAAAGATCATTACATGGTTCCCTTCATTGATTAGATGTTAGATAGGTTGGGAGGGTAAGAGTACTATTGCTTTCTGGATGGTTACTTAGGGCATAACTAGATTGTGATCGCACAAGAGGATCAAGACAAGATAACCTTCACTTGTCCATATGGCACGTATGCTTTTAAGCATATTCCCTTTGGACTTTGTAATGCACCAGCCATATGATGGAAATCTTTCATGATATGGTGGAGGATTTTGTGGAAGTGTTCATGGATGAGTTCTTGGTATTTAGTGAGTCTTTTGACCGACGTTTGTGTAATCTTGATAGGGTCCTTTCTCAATGTGAGGAAACAAATTTTGTATTGAATTGGTAAAAGTGTCATTTCCTAGTTCGAGAAGGCATTGTGCTAGGTCATAAAGTCTCAAGAAGCTGGTTGGAAGTTGATAGAGCTAAGGTAGAGATAATTGAAAACTTTCCACCTCCCATATGGTTGAAAGGAGTCCGAATTTTCCTTGGGCACACTTGATTCAATAGGAGGTTCATCAAGGATTTCTCTAAGACTGCTAGACCTATTTTAGTTATTAGAGAAGGAGGTGAAATTTGTGTTTGAGATTGTCAAATCACTTATTACAGGGTTAAATGTATGATCATGGTCTCTTGATCTGTAACTGCCTATGGTAATTGGCAGCCTAACTACATCGTTCAACGGGTATAGATTGAACCAATTATCGAGTATTACGTTTTAATCTTGTCTATAAACCAAGAAATGTTTCTAGGTTTATTCGTATCCTATATACAACTCAACCCTAAATCTGGAGAAGATCATGCTCCTTTTATTCCACGTTATATCCTCTTATTCCTCTCCCAAGTTCAATTCAGAAAATACATTTATTTCAATGGTGGTGGCCAGTCACGATATACTAAATTAAGGACAAAAGTGAAATTCATATGATAACCAAAATCAATCCATAAAAGTCAATAAAATACAACATCCCATAGCCACAACCTAGAACTAGGAAATTTAGCCACTCATAATACGATTCTCAATCTTGAAATATTCAATAAGCATAAGAGAAATTGAATGAAGTAAAGTTTAGGAATGACCCCTAAGAATAGATAAAATAACTCCAAAAGTCATTGTTCTGCAAAAAATAGAAAAATAATATTCACAATAATAAAATTCGAGTCGGCTATAAATCTGCACTTAAGTCTATGACGTGCACATGCCTAGTAATTTTAAATTTAATTGAACTCCTCCTCTCCAAAATGTAGAGAGGATACACAACCGTCTGCCTCAACATCATCATTGTGAAAATAAATAATTCCCTCTCCGCGTTGAGGAGACGATACGGAGCACTGGATTTCTTTTCACTTTCCCTTTATCTTCTCCTTTGACATTTTATTCTTTATGCTTTTATGCTGGGAGCCAATATTCACTGCCTGTACGTCCACTTTTGTGCTCATTTCCTCCTTGTTCCCAATCTGCAAGCACTAATCATATTGGTTAATCATAATGCAATAATCATGACTCGACACTATCAATAACGTAACTTACTATTTCTCCCTCAAACTCAGCTAAAACATGGGGTATTATTTGGTTACTAGGCATATAAATACGCTCAAGATCAAATGTGCAAGTTTGTTTCAAGTGTGTCTGAAATGGTGGTTAAGGAATGTTGTACCGCCATGCTCATTAAGGAAATGAGCATTTCTCGTCTAATGATTCATACTAAACAAACTGAAGAGGAGAAACTTAAGGAAAGGTCTAGGGATGCAAATAGGGCAAAGACCAGTGATAGTGACTTTGCACATTCAAGGTTTGATGGACATGACTGTTCTAGGTTCTGACAAAAGTTTTTCGGTTAAGGCTCCTCCAATGCTCTGGCCTGAGTTCATTAAGTACAAGGTGTATAACCCTAAGCCTTATGGATGAAATAGGGGGGGGGGGAATGGTTCTTCGGTCCCCACATGCTAAATGTGTGGCAACAATCATCGATGAAAATGCTTGATGGGTGAAGATAATTCCTTTGGTTTTGATAAAAGTGGTCATCACTTGAGAGATTGTTTGTCTAGAATTGACAAGGGAAATGATGGTAAGCAAGCTTTGCCTAGTGGTTCAGGTTCAAGTGCTCCAAAGAAAAACCAATTTTATGCACTTTAGACTCGTCATGAGCAAGAGGGTTCTTCCAATGTTGTTACCGGTATGTTGAAAATCTTTTACTTTGTTGTTTATGTTTTGCTTACGCAATACTACTTTGTCTTTTGTGAGGCCATATGTGGCTATGAGGTTTGATGTTTCTCTGGATGTGTTATTAGACCCCTTTTTCTATCTCTACTCCTATTAGTGCATCTATTCTGGCTAAAAGAGTCAATAGAAATTGTCTTGTCTCCTTATTCCATAGACTCACCCATGTTGATGTAGTAGAGCTTGATATGTTAGATTTTGATGTTATTCTTTGTATGGATTGACTTCATTCTTGTTATGCTTTAGTTGATTGTAGAACCGGAGTGGTTAAGTTTCAATTTCCAAATGAGCTTTGCCCCAAAGTGAAAAAAGGGAAATTCTATGCTTAAGGGTCAGTTTGTTTCTTATCTTATAGCTAGAAAAATGATTTCTAAGGGTTGCATATATCATCTTGTTCGGATTAGGGATACAGATTCCAAAAGCCCTACTTTTGAGTCAGTCTCAGTTGTGAGTGAGTTTCTTGAAGTCTTTCTTGATGATTTGCTCGGTATTCCTTTTGAAAGGGAAATAGACTTAGGTATTGACCTTCTCCCAGATACGCAACCTATCTCTATTTCTCCTTAGCGTATGGCTCCGGCAGATCATAAGGAATTACATGAGCAATTGAAAAATTTGTTGGGTAAGGGCTTCATCTTACCAAGTATCTCTTCATGGGGTGCTCCAGTTTTTTTGTTCGAAAGAAAGATGGTTCATTTTGCATGTGCATTGAATACCGGAAATTGAACACGGTTACCATTGATAATAAGTATCCTCTTCCAACGATACATTATTTTTTTGATCAACTCCAATGAGCGAGTTAATTCTCTAAGATTGACCTTCGGTCGGGTTTTCACCAATTGAGGGTGAAGGAAGATGACTTTTTGAATTCGGCATGGTCATTATGAGTTTTTGGTAAACTTTTTTTGTTTGACTAATGCTTTGGCTGCATTTATGGACTTGATGAATAGTGTATTTAGATAATATTTTGACATGTTTTTTTATTGTGTTTATCGATGACATCTTGATTTACTCAAGGAGTGAGGATGAGCATGCCGATCATTTGAGGATTGTGTTTCAAGTCCTTAAGGACCAACAATTATTTGCAAAGTTTAGTAAATGCGAGTTTTGGTTGAGATTTGTGGCATTGCTTGGTTACATTGTTTCTGGTAAGGGTATTAAGGTAGATCCTAAGAAGACAGATATGGTTAAGAGTTGGCCAAAACGTCTATCCCCTTTATGTCACGACCCAGGGGTACACCCTAGATGTAGCATGTCGTATAGGACTCCGAGAGAGCCCATACAAGCCACTTAGCATTCATAACATAAGAAATAGAACAAAAGAGGTAAAGACAATATTTCAAGTCCAAAAGTTTTATAAAAGTAAAGCGGAAGTCTAAGCACTTTGTCTCAATAGCCACCTAATACAATAGAATGAAATTGGGCCTAGCCCATACATCATGTCCAAAATTGAAAATAAGAAAGAAATTAAAAACAATGAGAATCCGTCCTGGAACCATGACGACTCACCAAAGCTTGGAAATCTCGCAATCAACCACTAGCCACAAAACTGAGGACCCTGACCGTCGGACCCTACATTTGGGGAAATGTAGGCAAGAGTATGCGTTAGTACAAAACAATGTACCAAGTATGATAGCCATGCATAAAACATTTAAATCATGCTAAAATAGGACATTTCATGACAAGCAATTGACCAAGCTAAAACATGATATAAGAAGGGTTAGAAAACGTAAGTCATAAAACATGGTCAATGCAAGCTAACATCTTTAAAACCTTTGAACACATAAGAGATACTTCTTGAAGTAACCTTAGTTCATCATTATTGTGGGAAGTAGCCTTAACCGACATTAACATGATCCCCCGGTGTCTCCCACACCGAAAAGGGTTGTCCTACTTGCCAAGGTTAGGAGCATGAACTTCTAGGTTAAGTGGATCCACTATCTAATATCTATCTAGACAATCATCCTATGGGGGCACATATGTAGAGGATAAGGAGATTGCTACTAGAAACCCAACATTTACTAGAAACACGACCTCTACTAAGGGAGAGCCTCCATCTTAATATGCTCTCTGTGCTAAGCATAATTCCCACGGAATAGTAATTTCTTACTTGTTCTTATTATCCATGGAAGGGCACGTCATCTTGCCAATCCAATCTAAGTCATTATACATGGAAAAACACGTCATAAAGGACACTCATGTCATAATCTTTCAATAACTCAAGCCACATTCTTTGGCGAAGATTCAAGTCCTTTTGACTAAACTCATATCGTAGGCTCTTATGATTGGTGAAAACATCTACATGGACACCATACAAATAATTCTTCCATATTTTTAAGGCAAACACAACCTCCGCTAATTCAAAATCATGGGTAGGATAATTCTTCTCATGGATTTTAAGTTGCCTTGAAGCATAGGTAATAACCTTACCATTTTGTATAAGCACATATCCTAACCCATTTCTACAAGCATCCCAATACACCACAAAACGATCCGTACCTTCCGGTAAGGTCAACACCAGAGCGAAAGTAATTCTATCTTTCAACTCTTGGAAACCTTTCTCACAAGCTTCCAACCACACAAACTTAGCCTTCATTTGAGTCAAAGCCGTCAAAGGAGAAGCAATGGAAGAAAATCCCTGAACCAACCTTCTATAGTAACCGGCCAAACCCAAAAAACTTCTAATGTCCGAAGGAGTTAGAGGTCTAGGCCAACTCTTGACCGCATCCGTCTTCTTAGGATCTACCTCAATTCCCTTACTTGACACAATATGACCAAGGAACGCTACATACCTTAACCAAAATTCACACTTGCTAAACTTTGCAAAAAGTTGATGGTCCTTAAGGACCTGCAACACAATTCTTAATTGGTCCACATGTTCATTCTCACTCTATGATCATAATATCATCGATAAACACAATCACAAACATGTTTAGATATTCCATAAACACTCTATTCATCAAGTCCATAAACGCCACTGGAACATTAGTTAAACCAAACGACATCACTAGGAATTCATAATGGCCATACTGAGTTCGGAAAGCTGTCTTTGGAATATCAACTCCTCTCACCCTCAACAGGTGATAACCCGAACAAAGATCAATCTTAGAGAAATAACTAGCCCCTTGAAGTTGGTCAAACAAGTCATCAATTCTTGGAAGGGGATACTTGTTCTTAATGGTCACTTTATTCAATTGACGATAATCAATGCACATTCGAAGAGACCCATCTTTCTTTCTAACAAACAACACGGGAGCACCCCATGGAGAGATACTCGGTCGGATGAAACCCTCATCCAACAAATCATTTAGTTTCTATTTCAACTCTTTTAACTCCGCTGGAGCCATTCTATAGGGAGGAATAGAAATAGGTTGCGTATCTGGGAGAAGGTCAATACCAAAATATATTTCTCGCTCGGGAGGAATACCGGGCAAATCATCAGGGAAAACTTCCTGGAATTTATTAACCACGGGAACTGAATAAAGAGAAGGGGTTTCAGAATCTACATCCCTCACCCTAACAACATGGTAAAAGCAACCTTTCGAGATCATCTTTCTAGCTTTAAGGTAAGACACAAATTGACCTCTAGACATAGAATTTCCCCCCTTCCACTCTAGGATAGGTTTATTCGGAAATTGGAATCTAACCACCCAAGTTCTACAATCAATAGAGGCATAACATGCATGTAACCAATCCATACCAAGAATCACATCAAAGTCTAACATGTCAAGCATTACTGAGTCGACTAGTGTAACTCTATGGGATAAGGAAATATGACATCTCCTATATATCCTCTTAGCCACCACATAATCACCAACAAGAGTAGAGACAAAAAAAGGTTCTAGCAACACTTCCGGGGGAACATCAAATCTCATTGCCACATAAGGCGTCATACAAGATAAAGTGACACCGGGATCTAACAAGGAAAACACATCAAGAAGAAAGACTTTTAACATACCGGTGACTACATCTGGAGAACTCTCTTGGTCACCTCAGGTTTGGAGAGAATAGAAGAGGTTTTGTTTAGGAGCATTGGAATTCGAACCACTAGGAGGAGCTTGCTTGCCCTCTTTTCCTTTAGCCATGAGCATCGGGCAATCTCTCATTGTAACGACCCGAGAGCACCCCTAATCGTAACACGGCGTACTTGACCCCGAAGGGGTCTTATACAAGCCCTTAGCATATCATGAACATTAAAGAATAGAAAAATTAACGGAAAATTTAAAACTTTTCTTTACAATCAAAGACTTTATAAAATGAGGGAGTTTCTATGACACTATGGCTCAAACCATATATAACATTTAGAATAACAACTCTTTAATACACTCTTAGGGGCACGGCCCTTACATAAGTAATCTTAGGGACATGACCCTTATATAAAGCTAAAACATACAAGAAAGACATAAAGGGAACATAGTGGCTTTTGTCCTCGAAACTAGGAGGACTCACCAAGTCTTCATTTTCGAGCTCCTTAGAAACCTATCCTTCAAGTATTGGACATCACATCTCCAAACCCTACACTTATTGAAAAATGAAGGAAGAAGGGGTTAGCACAAAAAGTACTAAGTATGGAAGCCATGCAATAAAACCATTAAAACATGCATAAAAGGGACATTTCATTTGAAACCATGCTATATGTCATTTTGAACATCATCTTTGAAATCGTTGGAGAATGCAACTCATAAAGCAACTCACATACAATTCATCATATCATAAGGAAATATCATCATATTACAACATAGTCTCCAACACAAGCATAATGCACATCCCAATCTACACAAGACATAACCCATACATGCATAGTCACATATCAAGATCATAACACCACCCAAAAGAACAACCACATAAGTAACCCTAAGCTCTACTTGTGCAATGCATAGATAGGGTCAATAGTCCTACCTACACTAAGTATCACTTCTAGGCCACCATGATCATAATTAACATAAGTTCATACTAACATATAAGCAACCCAAAGTCATACTAGTACAATGCAAAGGTAAGATCCCATAGCCCTACCAAATGCTAAGTATCACATTTAGATCATCAAAAACATACATATCTTACTTTGATTCATTCATAGACAACATACATAAGTAAGGGGACATTCATGATCGTAACTTGTAATAAGTAAAGTTAACCTTAACATTCATTCATATCACACATACATAATTCATAAGTCTTCATTACATAAGAGAACCTAACCGTAACCTCTCTTGAAGTCCACTTGTGCAATGTATGGGTGAAGTCCTGATATACCGTGAGTTTACGGTATGTCTAATACATTTCACTTACAAGTTGTGTGTGTCTAGGGCCTTTTTGTATTGTTTTTTATCATATTTTGCAGGAAAGTTGTTCAGGCGCAAAATTAAAGAGACAGTTGAAAGAAATGCAGAAAAGGGAATCTACGGAGGTGATCTACGGACTGTAGGTCCATTGACGCTCCGTAGATGGTGGTCGTAGATCAGCAGCCAAGGCATGGAAGGAAAATCAGGGAAATCTGACCAAGTGTGGAACCACGGTGACCATTGACGGTCCGTATATTGATCTACGGACTGTACTGTTGTTCCGTAGATTGATACTGCGAGGGTTCCAGTACCTGATTTTTGAAGAGTCTAAGTATAGAGCTACAGAGAGGGACTGATGGACAGTAGATCTATCTACGGTCCGTACTGCAGTTCCGTCGTTTGTTTCAGAGAAGCTAATTTTTGGAAGCTGAAATATTTTCTAAGTCTTGGTTGACGGAAGGGACTCACGGATCGTAGATCCATTGACGGTCCGTGAGTCAGTCTCGTGGAATGAAGACGCGTGCCTGTAACAAACTTTTCTTATTTTGTTTCCCTTTTAATTTGGGACTTGTTTTCTATAAATAGGGCATGCAAACCTCGTTTTTAGGGGTTAGACATTATTGTTCTATTCTAGTTCTTGACTTGGGAGATTAACTTGCAACTTTAGCAATTTTTAATTTCCTAAGTTCGTTTTGAAGATTTTTGTGTTGAATTTCTGGGTTTATTATTCTTTTTACGTAAGTTCATAATTCTTTCATCAAAAACAATGAATTGTGTTCATATGATTATGGGTAAATAAACTCCACAACTAGGGTTGTGGGAACCATGAGCGATTAACAAAGTATGAATAGTAAATAAGCAATTCTTTAATAGGGTGGTGCATACATTGATAATTCTTTCGTTTAGAAGTCTTTTTAGCGGTTGCGAACGTTAAAACTCGCCTTGTTGCTACTTGCCGGACCAAGGAGGTAATCAACAAGAAAAGAATTATCAACATATATTTAGTGTGATACTATCTAATAGGCTAGTGTCGATTGGTGCGAAGTAATAACTAAGCCAAACATCGATTATGATGTCTAATA
>JAJOOR010034959.1:0-29200 GCA_036250505.1 Solanum acaule | reverse complement strand
AAGGGTTGCTTGAGGAAAGGAGTTAAGATAAAGAGGAAGGTAATGTATTGTATGCATTGAATGTGCCTAAAATGTTATAAGTGGCTCTATGTGCTATTATGAATGGTTTCCATGTGTAGGATGATGTATGTGGTTTATGTTGTTCCTATTGTGCTAAATGTTCTTGAAGTTTCTCTAAAAAGGCATAATGCATGGTTTCCAACTAAATGTCCTTTTAAGAGTATGTTTTGCATGGTTATCATACTTAGTGCATTCTTGTACTAACATCATTCTTCTTCATCTTTTTACACCAAGTGTAGGTGGTGGTGGCTAAAAGGCCTTTCCTAGAAGTGAGGAGCTTGGCTTACTATTCCCAAGTTCGGGTGTGTCCTTAAAGATTCAAGGACCTTTATGTTAAAGTGTTTCCTTAAGTTCTATGTACTAGATAGTAGTTTCTTTTGTATTGTAAGGGATGTGTCCCTCTTGTGTTGTAGTCGTGTTTAAGAAGGCTACCTTGAGACGTAGTACTCCAATTTTTGTATTAAAGGTTTAATGAGGTGACTTTTATGTCTTGTGTTATATTATGAAAAAGTTTTAAATTTTCCGCTATTTTTCTTTGATAAATGCTATGACGAATGCTAAGGGCTTGTATAAGACCTCCGAGAGGTCGAATACACCGGTAACAACTAGGGGGTGCTCTCGGGTCACTACAACTAATTACATTATGAGAATATTTGCCAAGTTGATTTTACACCAAGTTCACATGCAACGGCACAAAATCTCTATGTTGTAATGTTGATGAGAAGGAAACAAAAAATGCAACTTCATCATGTCCATCACCAAAAGATGCTCCAAAGTCATCTCCTAAAGTCGAGAATGCATGCATGGCCAACATCACATTCTCTGATGATGATCTTATGTTTGGTGACACGCTTTACAATCACCATTTATTCATGGTTTGGTTTTGCAGGTGAGAAATGGGTGAACAGAATCCTAGTCGATGGAGGATCTGGAATTAACATCCTTCCAATTCGCACAATGAAAGAACTTGGGATCTCAATAGCAAATCTTACTGAAAGTTGCTTGATGATCCAAGGATTCAACCAAGTAGGACAAAGGGCCATAAGGACCATCAAAATAGACCTCACCATCAGATAGTTGCAATCAAGCATGTGGTTACATGTAATTGATGCAAAGACTTCATATAAGATTTTTCTTGTTAGGCCGTGGATACATGACAGAGTCCCATCTACCTACCACCAATGTTTGAAGTATTATGAGGATGGAGTTGCAAAAAGGATTATTGCAGATGATAATCCCTTTCGAAGCACACTTTGTTGATGTCAAGATTTACTTGAAGAAATATGCCACAATGGTTGATGACATTGCATTTGGAGATACCGAACTTCTTAACAAGAAGGCTAAGATAACTGTCATAAGATAAAAGTTGCAAACAAGGAAGATCCAAAGCTTGGCAATCCAAACAAGATGCCTAACGTGAATGGTGCTTTCTCAAGTAAAAAGGTGATATTCATTCTTTGTTATATTCCAAAGGTTAAGGAGGACGAAGGACACTCTCTCAAGTTGCGAGGAAATGCACCGGAGGGGTTGACCCTTCCTATTAGGCAAATTGATATGATGAATTCATCCACAAAATTACTTGGAAAGTCTGTGGCTCCTAAGTCATTGATTTACAAAAAAAATTGTGGCCCTAACTCATCCCAATATGAAGCACTCCCAGTAAAGCGTACAGAAAAAGGTTTCGATCCTAATGCTTAGAGACTACTCGAAAATGCTGGATTCGATCCTAACGAACCATCAAAATTGGGAAAGCTTTCATCAAAACCTTCTATAGGGTAACAACGAGAAGGGTTGGGTTACAATCAACCTCCACCTATCCGCATCTCCATAAGAAGGGTAAGACATAACTACATCACTATGAAAGGTGAATATGTTACTTCTAACAAAAAGTCTTCCGTTTTCGATTGACTTGGAAGCTCAACAACGAGGATTTCCATCTTTGAGAGGTTAGGGCCATTAAAGAAAAAAACAAGGTTTGGAGAAACAACAGGAGTATGAAAGTATCTACTTTACCCAAGTCTCAAAATGTACCTAAAGATTTCTAAAGTATGATCCCTTCTAGAATGACATGGCAGACGAACGTTGTTGTCACGCCACAATTTAGGGAAGGCACGACATGCACCCGGTTCCTCACTTGACCAAGAGAACCAACTAAAACATAAAGCAAATGAAACAATGAGGGATGACAAGGCCGCCACAATAACTTGCTGAAACAAGATAAGTAGACCGGAGAGGTCACAACAACATTAAAGACATAAAATAGGTTGGCAAGACCAACTTAATTGATAAAGAACTAGAAAGCCAACAAGGCTGGAACTGAAATCATAAATACAATAAGCCGACAAGGCTACAATAGAAGCTGAGAAGACCCAATGAAGTATGTCCACAATTTTCTACGAATACTACAACTCAACTGGTTGGAAAAAGTCTCCAACAATGCCAAGAACTATATATAAAACTCAAGTATGAAAACTCTATTGGCAACCAATAACTCCAAGAAGAATGGAGCTTACAAATCCTCAGCTGAGACAACACCCTTATTGCAAAGGCCAATCAAGACATATGTCTGGTCCTACAACACGACATGCAGCGTCCCGAGGCAATGGAATGTCAGTACGGATGAAAATGTACTGGTATGTAAGGCAGAAAGTGTTATCATAAATAGTTGTGATAAAAAGGGTAAAAGAGATACCACCTGAAACTGAAACTCTGAAAGCCTTTGTGGCTGACCTCCTAGTATTCAAATATGCATGATATGCTCGTATAATCGTATGTCATTAGTACATATATATAGATGCAAATGCATGACATACCCAACCAAATGCTAGCAATGGTGGTGCTTTCCAGTAGCTAACCGCTATAATATTCTCCAACTTATGGCCATTGGTGTCTCATACGTATAAATATAGGCAATAGGCCCCATACCTCCCAATTATAGCTCGGGAGTAGAATGCATATCATGTCATGTCATAGATTTATAACACCTATAAGTTACTGTTGTCATGTTGCCAATCTTGGCCCGTTTATAGTCTTGTTCTCATAACCCCATAATCACTTTCGTATAACATGTAACCATCTCATGGAACCTCATACGTATGGCCATTGGTGTCTCATACATATAAATATAGGCAATAGGCCCCATACCTCCCAATTATAGCTTGGGAGTAGAATGTATAGCAAGTCATGTCATGGATTCATAATGCATATATGTTATCGTTGTCATGTCGTCAATCTTGGCCCATTGGTACTCTTGTTTTCATAATCTCGTAAGCAGCTTCGTATAACATGTAACGACCCATATAACCTCATAGTCTTTTAGAATAAACATGAATACTTAACTTGACTTTAGAAGGGTAACTTAAACTTGAGGGTATTCATAAGGAGCTTAAGGTGCTTAAAGAGTCTCATCGTAACTTCACTTAACTTTCATACAACCATTTAGGCGTATAGACTCAAAGCTCTTGACTGGACTTTAACTTAGAAAATTAATCATTTAGAAACTCAAAAGGAGACTAACATGCCTGACTTGATTTTCTATAGGAAACTCCAATTTGGTAATGGAATGAATCTGCTTAGAAACAAAATTGTTTGACAAGTATATAACCAAAAGAATAGAGTACAAGGTTTAGTATGAGAATGATTTTCAACAAATTTTTGGTAAGAGTTTCTCACGAGAAAGAACAGTTTCACAGTCCATTAGATACAACATAATAAATCTTCATCAGTTCAGCCTCATTATTAGGACAATAACTTGCTAATAGATATAAGGAATAAGAAATTCTAAGGAAAATAACTTTAACCGTAAAGTATACTTCAAATAGTACAAACACAATAATAATATGATAAATTCAAGAAATAAGATTAACTAACATCCCAATGCCCTTCACAGAGGGTTTTCCTAGCAATATAATGGTAAAACTAACTTATTTGATGATTTACAATATTTAGGATTCATGCGATATGGAAAAAAGAGTTTTGCCTTAACATACCTTGAATTTGGGATCCAATAACTTGATAATCGATTTTCTTTTGGTCATCAAATATAATAGCAAGACATTTCTCATAAAATCCTTTGTCAACGGAACTATATATGTGCATAAATGATGCACCGTGTCACTAATTTGATTTTTTTGATAAGTTAAAGAGTGACACAAAGTTATAAATACCAAAAACCAAGCCAACTATCATGGAGTCTCAATCAATTTTTTTCCAGGATATTAGAACATATAGGCATATATACGAGAGTATATGCAGAAGCCATATATAGTGTTTTCTTCAAATGATGAATTAATAAGTTGGCGGTGTATTTATTATGCATATATATATATATATATATATATAACATATCACATATCACATATCACTAAAAGTAATTAATAACTTTATAATATATTTAATTACTTATTATTGGGGATAAGTGACAACCACCTTTATTGGAAACATTGTTACACACTTTCCTCCACTTCCACGTGGAAAGTGGAGGTTACCACACCCAAATTAAGTTTATCCCATTTAAAATTATTTGAATATTGTGTAGGTTCGTGGTAAAATATATATAAATTTTTAAATACACTACAATTAATAGAATATTATTCCAATAGAACCTACCTCATATAATAGTAATTTCTTGACATAACTAGATTTACTATCTCTATTAAAATATTATTAATTTATTAAATTCTTGTAAAATAAATACATATGCAAATATATCATATACAAGAACCTTTTTTTTCGTCGGTATTTTTAGGAAGGAAATAAATTAAAATATGATGTTATCAAATAATGTGCGCTGCTATAATAGAACTCCTGAATTAAGGTAGTAAGACTTTTATATGAGACAAAGGATCACTGTAAATACCCCAGGTGTTACAGTTGTGGTCTCATGTGGAGAAGTACTAAAGGCAAAGTCGCATGTTATGGTCTACACCAAGCAACGTGACAAAGATGAAGAAAGTGTTGGCTCTTCATATCATGTCACTACACAAGATGAAAAATATATATTTTCTCCAAATAAAATTGATGAAGAGTTGGAGGATGTTTCATGGTGTTACCATATATCTTTCAATGATGGAGAACCTCAAGAAGATGAAGATGCTAAGGATGCACAACCCGAACTTGAAGAAGGAATAAAAGGTGACAGTTGATGCATTGAAAGAAATCATCCTTGGAACTAATGAAGATGCAAAACCCACTTATGTGAATGCTTGACTAACAAGTGATGAAGAAAGGACCTACGTTGACTTACTCATAGAGTATAAAGATGTATTTTCCTGGAGTTACAAAGAAATGCCTAGATTAGATCTGAAGGTAGCAGTCCATCATTTTGCTGTGAAAAATGGTGCACGTCCTATCAAACAAGCTCAATGACACTTTAGGCCTGAATTGGTTCCCGTGATCGAAATTGAAGTTAACAAGCTTTTTGAGGTTGGGTCCGTGAAGTTAAGTACCCTAAATGGGTTTCAAGTATTGTCCCCGTGAGGAATAAAAATGGGAAATTTGAGTTTTTGTTGACTTCAGGGATCTCAATAATGTATACCCCAAGGACGAATTTTCACTTCCTATCCCTAATCTTATGATTGATGCCACTACTGGGTATGAGGCGATGTCTTTTATTGATGGTTCATCCGGCCATATTCAAATCTGCATGTCACCAAAGGATGAAAAGATGAACAAATTCTGCATTTCTAAAGGTAATTATTACTACACAGTGATGCCTTTTGGTCTAAAGAACGCTGGAGCAACATACCAAAGAGCTATGCAAAACATCTTTGATAACATTCTTCACAAAAATGTTGAATGTTACGTTGATGATTTAGTAGTGAAATCAAGGAAAAAGAGTGATCACTTGCAAGACTTGAGGATGATGTTTGATCTACTACGAAGGTATCAACTTAGAATGAATCCTTTGAAATGTGCATTTGGAGTTACCTCTGGAAAGTTCCTTGGTTTCATTGTACGACATCAAGGGATAGAAGATCAAGTAAAAATAGATGTAATTTTGAAGATGGTCAAGCCAAGAAACATCCATGAATTGAAGAGTCTACAAGGGAAGTTAGCATATCTTAGGAGATTCATCTCGAATCTAGCATGAAAGTGTCAACCATTTAGTCGTCTTATGAAAAAGGGTGCTCTTTTCGAATAGGACCAAGCATGTAGTAATGCCTTCGAGAGCATCAAGTCATACTTGCCAAAACCACCAGTTTTAGCAGCTCCTATACCAGGAAATCCATTGCTACTTTACATATCAGCTCAAGAAAGATGAGTGGGAGCACTCTTAGCCCAAGAAAATGGCTAAGGGAAAGAAAATTTCCCTTTACCACTTGAGTAGGATGATGACACCAAATGAGTTGAAGTACTCGCCGATCGAAAAGCTATGTTTCGCCTTAGTCTTCTCAATTCAGAAGATGAAACAACACTTTCAAGATCACATCGTCCGCCTTATTTCTAAAGAAAACCCCACCAAATTTGTGATGTCAAAACCTGTCCTCAATGATCGATTAACATGATGGTATCTCTAGTTTCAACAATTGGAAATTATGTATGTTCCTCAAAATAATATGAAAGGGAAAACATTGGCAGACTTCTTAGCAGACCATTCGATACCTAATGATTGGGAACTCACTGATGAACTACCTACTGAAGATTCCATGGTTGTTAAAATTCAACCACCTTGGAAGATGTATTTTGATGGGGCCTCACATCGTGAAGGAGCCGGTGTTGGAGCAATATTCGTCACTTCTCAAGAGGAGATCTTCTCATATTCCTTCACCTTAACATAATGTTGATCCAATAATGTTGCAGAATATCAAGCCCTACCACTTGGGCTTGAGATGACTGTTGATATGAAACAGTTGCAATTACAAGTTTTTGGAGACTCTGAAATTAGTGATCAACCAATTCTTGGGTAGCTATAAAGTCAAAAAGCAAGAAATGCGTCTCTATCATGACTATACACATAAGTTGATTAGATAGCTTGGAGATGTAACTCTTCAATATGTTCCAAGAAAAGAAAATAAGAAAGTTGATGCCTTAGCGACTTTGTCTTCAACATTGACTCTGCCTGACCAAGAACAAATCACTATTTGCCAAAATTGGATAGTACCACCGGAGAAGGATGAAGATGAAGAAAGAAAGCTTGAACATCTTGTAGTCGTTTCACAAGCTGAGATAGTCGATTGGAGAAATGCTTTGATCGATTACTTGTGTTACAATATACTTCTAGAATATCCAAAGAGAAAGATCAAAATTCATCATCGTGTTCCTCGTTTTCTTTACTACAAAGATATCCTATATTGAAGATCATTCGAGAGAGTTTTCTTGTTTTGTTAGGGGAAAAAGAAGCAATTCAAGCTATGCAAGAAACACATTATGGAGTTTGTTGATCGTATCAATCTGGGCCAAAGTTACACTTTCATATAAAAAGAATGGGGTATTATTGGATAACAATGGTAAAAGATTTCTTGGATTATGATCAAAGATTTCAAGCATGCCAATTTCATGCAAACTTTATGCACCAACCTCATGATGTATTACATCTGACAGTTGCATCTTGGAAATTTGATGTTTGGGGGCTAGACGTGGTTGGACCACTACCTAAATCTTCTGATGGTAACTTGTAAATCTTGGCTGCAACAGATTACTTCTCAAAATGGGTTGAGGACGTAGCCCTCAAAGAAGTAAAGAAGGAAAATGTTGCAAACTTCAATAGGGTGAATATCATCTATCGTTTTGGCATTCCTAGTTATATAATATCAGATAATGGAAAGTCATTCGTCAATAAATTGATGGATAAGATCTGCGACCTTTTTGGCTTCAAGCAACATAATTCGTCAATGTATTATGTTGCTGCAAATGTACTAGATGAAGCATTTAACAAGACCTTGTGCAACTTGTTAAAGAAGTCTGTCTCCAAATCTAAAAGAGATTAGCATGATAGAATGGAACAAGCTCTTTGGGCATACCGGACGAATCATCGCATGCCGACTCAAGTAACTCCTTGTTCTCTTGTTTTTGGAACTGAAGTAGTCCTTCCACTTGAATGACAAATACCATCATTGAGACTTGTCATCCAAGAGGGACTTACTACTTACTGAAGAAGAAAATGCTCATTTATGCCTTGAAGAGTTAGAGACCCTCGATAAGAAAAGGTTGGAAGTTCAACAAAGTCTTGAATGTTATCAAGCTCGTCTTTCTCGTGCTTTCAATAAAAAGGATCACCTAAGGTTCTTCCAAGTTGGTGATCAAATCCTTGCGATAAGAAGCTCAATTTTCATTTCTCATAAATTGGGAAGCAAGTTCACCTCAAAATGGGACAGACCATACGTCATCGAAGAAGTCTATTCAAGTGGAGCTTACAAACTTGTAGGTGCAGGCGGCTTGCAGATTGGTCCCATCAATGGAAAATTCTTGAAGAAGTACTATCCTTGAAGCAACATCATACTCCTAGTACTATCCTTGAAGAAACATCAAACTCCTAGTACTATCCTTGAAGCAACATCATACTCCTAGCCCGCAAGAGTATAAACTTTGTACTACTCTTAAAAAAAATGTTCACTAGGTTGAAAATTGTCACGACCCAGGGCCCTAGACATAACAAGGCACATATAACCCCGAAAGGCACCATGTAAGCCACTTAGCATATCATAACATAAGTGTACAACAATGAAGAGTAAAAATGCATTTCAAGTCTAATTTTTTTATAAAGGAAAGCGGAAGTCTAGACTTGTCTCAACATAGCCATCTATTACAATGTTCGAATAAGAAAAAGGACATAGCCCATACAACATAGTCCGAAAAGGAAATACAATAAATGAACTACAAATGATATAGCATCCATCCTCAAACCAGGAGGAATCACCACAAGCTAGGATAAATAAGCAATCCAAGCTCTAGAAACAATGATTAGCACCTTGAGAACCGGATCCTACACTTGCGAAAAATGTAGGAAAAGTAGAGGTTAGCACAAAGATGTACCAAGTATGAAAGCCTTGCATAAAAACCTTTAAAACATGCTAAAAGGAATATTTTAGTTGAATGCATGCAATATACTAAGTTTGAACATGTAACATCTCGCTAATTGAAAAAAAACTAGAAAGGGATAGAATTAGAAAGAGTCATTTTTGAAAAGAATGAAAAATCTGGAAAATTGGTTAAGTTATGTTAAGTTTGAGTTTTTGGTCAACTTCAAACGACAATAACTCCTAACTCAGGATGAGTTGGGTGTGTTTCCAGATACCGTAGGAAATATCTTTTAATTATCTTTCCAACGCCATCGAGTTTGCGCGATTCCGAGTTCGTATGAGTGAGATATGCCCATTTGAAGTTGGGTTGTTCAAATAAGGAAAGTCTAATCCGGATTTTGGAAGGGTATTTTGGTCTTTTCCATACCCAAATTAAATTATTTCGTTTTTGGTAATTACTTAGGGGTCTAAACTGAAATTGGTCAGTTTACGCTTTTGAAATTTGGGTTAGGGTTTTGAGAGAAGAGAAAAGAAGAGGAGAAAGGAGAAGAGGAAGCAAGGAATCATCAAGTTCTTGAAGCTAAGGTCGTGGATTTCCTCAAGGGGCGATCCCTATGAGGTATGTGAGATCACATAGCATTGGTTTAGTTCACCCACACGCCAATCATGATTCAATTCAGCGAAGTTGTATTGTTTTGAAAGCAAATCTTATGAGTTCTTGATAATAGTTCGTTTGAAATCTTGTGGGTTCTTGTTGTTGAAGTTTCTTGAGTTTGATTCATAATTTTAGGTGTGATTTCAAGTAGAATCTTACATATATTTATGGTATAATTGATTCTAAGTGTTTGGGAAAAGAACCAAGTTGAAAAACGAAGAAGAAAAGTTGGAATTCACCTGGGCAAGGGCATGGGGCGCCGCCATAGCCAGAGCGCCCCAACTGGGCTCTGAAGTTTGACCTCTGGGGCGCCGCGCCAACCAGAGCACCCCAAGTCATTCTCTGAAATTTAAAGGCTAGTGCCCCGCACCTCTCAAAGCGCCATGGATGCCAGTTCTTCCACCTTTTCCCCTTTCTTTCCGTACTAGTTCCTTAGCAACGTACCTAAGTTTTCTAGTCAATTTATATACTCTAGGGTACATCTAAACATCATGAAATCATCATTAACATGAGATCATGAGCCTTGATCCATACTTCGATTCAAGGAAAGTTAAGAGTCAAGTCAAGAGGTTAAGAGTTAAGTCAAGAGAAGTTCATAGAGTTTTCCAAAAGTCTTTTACAAACGTTTTAACTTTGTTTTAAGACTTAAACTTTGAGTTGAGTAAAGAGTAAGAGTAAAGTTCATTTCTTCAAAGATTATATGCAAACTAAGTTTTTCCAAGAGTTAAAATGTTTTTCACATTTGAGCAAGAAAGGAAACACCAATTTCCAAGGGAGCTTTTAAGCTAAGTTTTGAGTAATTATCTCAAACCAAAGAACGAGTTTTGTTTTAAAAACATATGAGCTGAGTATATTTTGGGAGTAGTATTGAGCATCGATATGGGGATGCAAGTTCATAATAACTCAAGTCTCCATAAACCATGTAGCCATCATAGATAGAAAGGATCATACTTTTTAGATGATTCCTTAGTGCTTTTCAGCATACACTAATGGATCCACTTAGTTAAGGCATTATATATGACGGCAAAGTATATGACAGTTCTGGCAGCGTAGGCAAGACGTTGTATCATCACTTAGGCTCATAGCGAAACTCCCACAGTATTATTACTTTACATGTAATTTGAGTTGTTATTACATTTCTTTAACAAATTGAGTTGCTACCTCTTGTTTTAAATGTTTTATACAACTACACTATTATTGTTGTTTACTTTGCATTTGAGTTGAGTTATTCATGAGTTGAGTAAATCCAAGGTAAATGTTCCTTTCAGATTCCTTTCAAGCTTATGTTATGTTTAGTTTTCCCCTCGCATACTCGTACATTAAATGTACTGATGCCATTTGGCCTGCATCATTTTATGATGCAGACACAGGTAACCAGGATTAACACAAAGTGCCTCGCTGATCCTGTAGCACTCAGAGTCAGTTAGTGAGCCTCCTTGCTTTTTGGAGGGCTCCTTTTACATTGCTTTAGTACTATAGTTATTAGGATGATCGGGGGTCTCGTCCTAACATCCCTCCTTATTTTAGAGGATTCATAAACAGTTAGTAGTTCAGTTATCTTTACATTGTAATTTCTTATGTTAAGACTTGATTTACCATTTTGGCTAAGCTTTATATCTTTTTAAGTTATTGCATGAGTTATATTTTGAGACTATCTCTTATGTTTAAGTCTTCCACTGAGTAAGTAAGCCAGGCCAAAGGTTCGCTTGGGGCCAGCAATAGTTCTCGAGTATTAGTCCCGCCCAGGGTGTAGGCCCAGGGCATCACAAAACATCACCATGAAGATAATGGAAAAGCATAAGTCATAAACATAGTCAACATATAGATCATCATAACATAAGAGGAACATATCATGAATACCCTCAAAGCATACTTGTGCAATGCATGGCTAAGACCTAATAAATCCCACCCATGCTAAGTAAACCTTCTTGAGTAACCATAATTCATAATTCATATTCTTATTGTGGGATTCAGCCTTAACCGACATAGACCATGGGAGCTTAACATGGAATCTGGTGTTTACCCCACACCGAAAGGGGTTGCTCTACTTGCCTAAGGTAGAACCATACTCTTAGCTTAGGTGGATCCATTAGCTAAGTAACCTATGAAGACATGTGGTTTATGGGATAAGGAGATTGTTACTAGATACCCGGCCTCTACTAACGTGAGGGCATCCATCTCAAGAGATTACTTCTAGAAACCCGGACTCAACTAATGTGAGGGCTTCCATCTCATATCAATATCCACTCAGTGCTAAGCACTAATCCCACGGAGTTCATATTAAGTCTTGACTTAAGTTCATATTCATGGAAGAATGTCTTGACACTTAATCCAACATAATTCATAAGATAGCTCATTAGATCATGTGTGAGAAATAACCTTTCACCGTCCACGTCTACATATAGATTCAATAAGTGAGGGTAGTCTTCCAACCTTAGAATAATCATATTGTGAGAAAACCATTCACATCATATCATATTCATACATAGGTGTGTAAATAAGAATGTCCTATCAACAACACACAACAAGACCATAATCATAATAACTTTACTCTTAAAGTGTTCTTAAAGCATATGTATAAATCTCATAATCATGCATAATTCTCATACTTTACCCTTCAAGGGTCAAAGATCATATTCAATCAACACATCTAGAATTCACTACATTAGACATGGATATAATCATAATTCAAGTAATCAAATCACTACATGCATAATTTCATACTACTCTTCTTTCATCAACAAACCTACATCACAAGACCATAATTGGGAAATAGGGGGATTCCATGGGTTCTTGGGGGATTCATCATAAAAACATTAGTAATCATCAATTCATTCTTAATATAACATAATTAAAGCATAAAATTCGTTTCAGAAAGGAACCCATGACTTTGGAGTAAAACCCTAGCTTTTAGGGAATTCTAGCTTTGAAATTGGAAGTTTGAAGGGGCTCCATGGATGAAAGTTATCCATGGATGAAGGACTACCATACCTTAGCAATGAAATCCAATGAATTTGAGTAGAAAACCTTGCTCCTTGAACCCTAGCCCCAACTTCCTTCTTCTTCTTCCTTGAAGTTTTAGAGAAAGAATATTTGGAGAAGAAGTTGGTTTTGTTTTGGGATTTTAGAATAATGAGGATGATGGTCTAATTTAGGGGTCTAAAATCAATATATAGTTAGTCTAAATTAGAATAAAATGACATCACTTAATATTAATTAAAATTGGAAAACTCCAAAATACCCCTAAGTGTAACTGCCAAAAAGTAGTTGCAGGCCTGAACCACTGACCCATGACCTACGGACCGTGTATGGAGCCATGGCCCGTCCTTGTTAGGCGTTGTTTATGGTCATAGAATTTGTCTCTCACCCACGAGACCCTCACCTATAGACCGTGGTTGGACCCACGGCCCGTGCTAGTGAAACGTGGGTTGGGCTTCAGAGACATGATTTTCAGAGCCCTGACCTACGGCCACTCACCCACGAGGAGTGGGTCCACTCCGTGGACCACTGCCCAAGTAATTTTCTAAGGCCTTTCTCAAGGACCCATGGTTGGTCCTTGGGGGTCGTACCTTGATGTTCTAACACTGAACCCTCTATTTCTAAGTACAGGGAGTTACGCTTCGGCTCTAACCCTCGTGTTAAGCTCTAGTTTAGCCTACTAGTTTTCGGGGTGTTACAATATCTCTCCCTTGGGAACATTTGTCCTCGAATGAAGATCTAGACATCTTACGGAAGTTAAGACTCAAGACTAGCAACCCAACATGCATGAAACATCAAAATAATGCACAATTTAAAGGAGGAAACATCAACTCCAACTTAAACATAATCAATGCATCACAAGGAAGTAGGAACTACATCTAACAACCCATTATGTATGAAATTTCAATATTTCTCATATTCATAGGAGGAACTACCTTCTCCAAACTAAAAGCATGCTCAACACAATCTCTTGAACCCATTAGGCCATTTACTCAAGAAAAACATTTACATATAAGGCATCCTCATCAATGTGTCTCCTGAAGTCAAATATGCAACTCATACTCAACGCACAACAACATGAGGAAAATTAATCATGAAAACTCATTTTCTTACTAAACATGAAATTCTGAAGAACATGCATAACATAAGGAAATCATGGAAACACATAAATCACACATGACTTCTAAACAAGAAAACTCAAGAGGACTCATTATCTCAAGCTTGACTAGGAGAGGAAGGAAAAAGATGCGGATATCGGGACTTCATATTGGCCTCGGCCTCCTAAGTAGCACCCTCAACTAAGTGATTCCTCCATAATACCTTCACGGAGGCAACTCCCTTGTTTCTCAATCTCTTGACTTGCCGGTCTAGGATCTCAACCGGTACCTCTTCGTAAGAAAGATTCTCCTTAATCTCTAAACCCTCTAAGAACACTATGGTTGATGGATCCCTAATACATTTATTCAACATTGAAACATGGAACACTGGATGCACTAACGCCAACTCATTTGGCAAATCTAACTCATATGCAACCTTGCCAGCACACCTCAAAATCTCATAAGGATCCACAAACCGGGGACTAAGTTTCCCCTTCTTCCCAAATCTCATAACACCCTTCATGGGTGAGATTTTCAAATAAACCCAATCATGCACATCGAATTCAAGGTCTCTCCTTCTAACATCGACATAAGACTTCTGCCGGCTTTGGGCCGTCCTCAACCTCTCTCTAATAACCTGAATCTTCTCAATGGCCTCATGCACCATGACCTTGGTACCTAGCCCCTTTTGGAAAGACTTCCAAAATTGTGAAGTAAATTGGGAACCTCGATGGGTACTCCATGTAACCTTACTATTTCCCTCACATACAATTTAGCATACTCTTCCGCTGAGTAGGACACCTTGACGGGAATGAAATGGGCGAACTTAGTCATTCGGTCCACTATTACCTATATCGAGTCGTGTTGCCGCCGAGTACGTGGCTAGCCTACAATGAAATCCATGTTCAAGTCTTCCCACTTCCAAGTAGGAATAGCAATATCTTGCGACAAGCCTACCTTTGGTGCTCAACCTTAACTTGTTGAAAATTAGGACATTTGGCCATAAATTCCGCAATGTCCTTTTTCATCCCATTCCACCAATAGGCTTCACGTAGGTCACGGTACATCTTGGTGGCTCCCGGGTGAATAGAATACCGAAAACTATGGGCTTCTTCTAAAATTTTCTCTCTCAAGCCATCAACATTTGGAACACATAACCTACCTTGATACCCTAGCACCCCATCTCCCCCTTGGGAGAAAGCTTCTATGGACCTTTTGAGTACCGACATTTTCAACTAAACCAATATAGGATCTAGACTTTGCTTAGCCTTCACATCCATCACAAAGGACAATTCAGAACCATTATGAACCATGACACCACCTTTGGTGAAATCCACTAGTTGAACACCTAGTCAGGCCAACCTATGCACATCACGAACCAACTCTTTCTTTTCATCATCTATATGAGCCACACTACCCATCGACAACCGACTAAGAGCATCATCTACCACATTATCTTTGTCGGGGTGATAAAGGATACTCATGTCATAATCCATCAATAATTCCAACCACCTTCGTTGACGAAGATTCAAGTCCTTTTGACTAAACACATATTGAAGAATCTTGTGATAGATGAAAACATCAACATGGACCCCATACAAATAATGCCTCCATATCTTCAAGGCAAAAACCACTGCCGCTAACTCAAGATCATGGGTAGGATAATTCTTCTCATGGACTTTAAGTTGCCTTGAAGCATAGGCAATTACCTTACCATTTTGCATAAGCACACATCCCAACCCAACTCTAGAGGCATCACAATACACCATAAAACCATACGTACCTTCCGGTAAGGTCAACAGTGGAGCGAAAGTAAGTCTATCTTTCAACTCTTGGAAACTTTTCTCACAAGCTTTCGACCACACAAATTTAGCCTTCTTTTGAGTCAAAGCCATTAAAGGAGAAGCAATGGAGGAAAACCCCTCAACAAACCTCTTATAGTAACCGGCCAAACCCAAAAATCTTCTAATGTCGGAAGGAGTTAGAGGTCTAGGCCAACTCTTGACCGCATTCGTCTTCTTAAGATCTACCTCAATACCCTTGCTAGACACAACATGACCAAGGAAAGCTATGGATCTCAACCAAAATTCACACTTGCTAAACTTTGTGAAAAGTTGATGGTCCTTAAGAACTTTCAACACAATTCTCAAATGGTCCATATGTTCATTCTCACTCCTTGAATAGATCAAAATATCATCGATAAACACAATCACAAACATGTCTAGGTATTGCCTAAACGCTATATTCATTAGGTCCATAAATGTCGCTGAGGCATTAGTTAAGCCAAATGACATCACAAGGAACTCATAATGTCCATACCGAGTTTGGCAAGCCTTCTTGGGAATATCATCCCCTCTCACCCTCAACTGGTGATAACCCAAACGAAGGTCAATTTTTGAGAAGTAACTAACCCCTTGAAGTTGATCAAACAAGTCATTGATTCTCAAAAGGGGATATTTATTCTTAATAATCACTTTATTCAATTAACGATAGTCAATGTACATTCGAAGAGATCCATCTTTCTTTCTAACAAAAAACATCGGAGCACCCCATGGAGAGATACTCGGTCGGATGAAGCCCTTATCTAACAAATCCTTTAATTGCTCTTTTAACTCCGCCAGAGCCATTCTATAAGGAGGAATGGAGATAGGTTGCGTATCCGGTAAAAGGTCAATACCAAAATCTATTTCTCGCTTGGGAGGAATACCAGGCAAATCATTAGGAAAAACTTCCAGGAACTCATTAACTACCGAAACCGACTCTAGAGAAGGGATTTTGGAATCCACATCCCTAACCCTAACAAGATGGTAAATACACCCTTTGGAGATCATCTTCCTAGCTTTAAGATAAGAGACAAATTGACCTCTAGGCATGGAATTTCTTCCCTTCCACTCAAGGATAGGCTCATTTGGAAATTGAAATCTAACCACCCAAGTCCTACAATCGATAGAGGCATAACATGCATGCAACCAATCCATACCCAAAATCACATCAAAGTCTAACATGTCTAACTCTACCAAATCCACCAAAGTAACTCTATGGGATAAGGAACGGGACACCTTCTATACACCCTCTTAGCCACCACCGAATCAACAACCAGGGTAGAAACTGAGAAAGGGTCTAATAACACTTCGGGGAACATATCAAACTTCATGTCCACATAAGGTGTCACAAAGGACAAAGTAGCACCGGGATCTAACAAGGCATATACATCAATATGAAATACTTTTAACATACCGATCACTACATCCGGGGAGTTCTCTTAGTCACATCGGGATTGAAGATCATAAAAACGGTTTTGCTTTGGGGCATTGGAGGAGCTTGCTTGCCCTCTCTTCCTTTAGCCATGATCATCGGGCAATCTCTCATTTACTGGCCACTCTTTTCGCAACCATAACACTCATCCGAGCCAACTAGGCACATACCATCATATTTTCTCCCACATTTTGTACAATTAGGCCTAGCCACATAAGAACCACCACCATTACCTCCTTGAGGTTTCGAGTTGGAAACCCTATCTTTGTTGACCCTTCGAGCACTATAGCAGCCTTAGTTAGAAAACTTTTGTTTGAACCTTTGCCGACCTTGTCCATCGGACCTAGTATTGGAGAAGTTCCCAGCACCAGTTCTAGCTCTTTTCACCTCCCTATTCTTTTCCTTGAGTTTCTCCTCCTCAATTTGTTGGGCATACACCATAAGACGTGATATATTCATATCATGAAGGAGCATTGCCATACGACATTCATTTACTACCAAGCCGAACACACCCGTCAAAAACCTACTCATCTCATCCCTCGAATCCACCACCATAGTTGGAGCATATTTGGACAATTAAGTGAACTTTAGTGCATACTCTTTCACGCTCATGCTTCATTGACAAAGGTTAATGAACTCTTCCACCTTAGCTTCCCTCAACTCTCGAGGAAAGAATTTATCAAGAAATACCGATTTAAACACTTCCTACTCTATGGGACCCGCCCCTACCGGACTATTGTTCTTCCATTGAGTATACCACACTTGAGCAACACCTTTCAATTGGTAAGCGGCCAACTCCGCTTTATCTACCAATGTCACCCCCATAATAGCAAGTATTTTATTAACACTCTTCCACAAATTCTTGAGCATCCTCTTCCACTTTGGAGCCATGAAACTCGAAAGGGTTCATTCTAGCAAAATCCCTAACCCTTGAAGCAGCCGAATTCACATTAGGATTCGCCGGAGCTACAACTTCTCTATTGGCTTGAGCCGTCACGACTTGAGCCAACATTTGGATAGTAGACCTAAACATTGCATGGGTCACATTCTCAACCAAAGGATCAACCGAAGCTTGATTAGCTTGAGGATGAGCTCCTTGATTCACATTCTCATCTTCCATCCTTCTAGCGTTAGCCCTTCGTGTATTCATATCCTGAAGACACAAGAGAAGGATTAGAAAAGAGAATTATTTTAGAGTTAAACTATAAGGCACGACTTAAGAGTAATGAAATAAGTGAGATTTCCTAAACATCTTATAGCCTCTCATTTATAAATGTGGCGCGCTTCACACTCATGAACAAGACTCTACTAGACGTGGCTTATGAGACATCATCCTAGAATCATTCTAAACCTCGTGCTCTGATTACCAAGTTTGTCGCGACCCAGGGGTACCCCCTAGATGTAACAAGGCGCATAGAACCCCAAAAGGCACTATGTAAGCCACTTAGCATATCATGACATAAGTATAGAACAATGAAGAGTAAAAACGTATTTCAAGTCCAAATTTTTTATAAAGGAAAGCGGAAGTCAAGACTTATCTCAACATAGCCATCTATTACTATGTTCGAATAAGAAAAGGGACATAGCCCATACAACATAGTCCAAAAAGGAAATACAAGAAATGAACTACAAATGATATAGCATTCGTCCTCTAACCATGAGGACTCACCACAAGCTAGGAGAAATAAGCAATCCAAGCTCTATACACAATGATTAGCACCTTGAGAATCGGACCCTACACTTAGGGAAAATGTAGGAAAAGATGAGATTAGCACAAAGATGTACTAAGTATGATAGTCATGCATAAAACCCTTTAAAACATGCTAAAAGAGACATTTTAGTTGAATGCATGCAATTTACTAAATTTGAACATCACCATGAAGATAGTGGAAAATCATAAGTCATAAAGATAGTCAACATATAGATCATCATAACATAAGAGGAACATATCATGAATACCCTCAAAGCATACTTGTGCAATGCATGGCTAAGACCCCATAAATCTCAACCATGCTAAGTAAAGCTTCTTAAGTAACCATAATTCATAAGCCATATTCTTGTTGTGGGATTAATCCTTAACCAACATAGACCATGGGAGATTAACATGGAATCCGGTGTCTACCCCACACCGAATAAGGGTTGCTCTACTTGCCTAAGGTAGAACCATAATCTTAGCTTAGGTGGATCCATTAGCTAAGTAACCTATGAAGGCACGTAGTTTATAGGATAAAGAGATTGTTACTAGATACCCGACCTCTACTAACGTGAGGGCGTCCATATCAAGAGATTACTTCTAGAAACCCTGCCTCAACTAACGTGAGGGCTTCCATCTCATATCAATATCCACTCGGTGCTAAGGACTAATCTCACGGAGTTCATATTAATTCTTGACTTAATTTCATAATCATGGAAGAATGTCTTGACACTCAATCCAACATAATTCATTAGATAGCTCATTAGATCATGCGTGAGAAATAACCTTTCACCGTCCATGTCTACATATAGATTCAATAGGTGAAACTAGTCTTCCAACCTTAGAATCATCATATTGTGAGAAAACCATTCACATCATATCATATTCATACATAGGTGTGCATATGAGAATGTCCTTTCAACAACACACACCAAGACCATAATCATAGTCACTTTACTCTCAAAGTGTTCTTAAAGCATAAGTATAAATCTCATAATCATGCATAATTCTCATACTTTACCCTTCAAGGATCAAATATCATATTCAATCAACACATCTAGAATTCACTACATCAAACATGGTTATAATCATAATTCAAGTAATCAAATCACTACATGCATAATTTCATAATACTCTTCTTTCATCAACAAACCTAATTGGAAAATAGGGGGATTCCATGGTTTCTTGGGGGATTCATCATAAAAACATTAGTAATCATCAATTCATTCATAATATAACATAATTAAAGCATAAAAATCGTTTTAGAAAGGAACCCATGACTTTGGAGTAAAACCCTAGCTTTTAGGGATTTCTAGCTTTGAAATTGGGAGTTTGAAGGAGCTCCATGGATGAAAGTTATCCATGGATGAAGGACTACCATAACTTAGCAATGACATCCAACGAATTTGAGTAGAAAACATTCATCCTTAAACCCTAGCCCCAACTTCCTTCTTTTTCTTCCTTGAAGTTCTAGAGAGAAAATATTTGGAGAAGAAGTTGGTTTTGTTTTGGGATTTTAGAATAATGAGGATGATGATTTAATTTAGGGGGTCTAAAATCAATATATAGTTAGTCTAAATTAGAATAAAATGATGTCACTTAATATTAATTAAAACCGGAAAACCCTAAAGTGCCCCTAAGTGTAATTGCCAAAAAGCAGTTTCAGGCTTGAACCACGGACCCATGACCTACGGACCATGTATGGAACCACGGCCCGTCCTGGTTGGGTGTGGTTCATAGTTAGAGAATTTGGCCCTCACCCATGAGACCCTCACCTACGAACCGTGGTTGGACCCACAGTCCGTGCTAGTGAAATGTGGGTTAGGGTTCGGGACTTGATTTTCAGGGCCTTGACCTACGGCCACTCACCCGCGAGGCGTGGGTCCCCTCCGTGGACCACTGCCCAAGCAGTTTTCTGGGGACTTTCTCAAGGACCTATGGTTGGTCCTTGGGGGTCGTCCCTTGACGTTCTAACACGGAACCCTCTATTTCTAAGTACAGGGAGTTATGCTTACGACTCTAACCCTCATGTTAAGCTCTAGTTTAGCCTAGTAGGTTCCAGGGTTCTACAAAAATTTCAAAAGAGGCGGCTTATGCAAAAGTTAGGACTAGGCAGATTAGAGTATTATTACTCTAGGTTCAGTTATAAACAATGTCTCCATGTGAATGTCATGATAATTCTTTCAAATGAAAAGTCATACGCAGCTAAAATAAAAATGAAGAGCCTAGGTCTTGAAAGCGGTAGAAGCAAGAAAGGGTTGTAACTTGTCTTAAACTGCATCAAGCTCAGGTTGTAACATTTGAAGTTGTTTTGTGCAAGAGAGAGTAGGCAATGAATCAAAATTTCCAAGCTTGGGTTGAGATTTTTTTCTTTTTTTTGGTGAGAGTGTGCAAAAAGCTAAAGAGTTGAGTCATACAGATTTTTGGACAACTTCAAAAGAAAATCTATGCCAATCCATAAATCTCATGGCCGTGATTTTACAAGGATTGAAGATTTGGAAGTTATATTTCCAATGGAAAAAGAAGCTCAAAATTTTGGGGCCTCTACTCAGAGTTATGAATTTTCTCCCATAGACGTGCAAAGCTAAAAAATTGAGCAGGCCAGATTTTGAGCCGTCTTCGAAGGCAAAACTGTAGAAATCCATAAAGTGTAAGGCCATAATTTTTATAGGGATTGAAGATCTTGAAGTTACCTTTCCAAAAAAATAAAGAATTTCATTATTTCGACGCTCCTACTCTAAGTTATGAATTTTTTTCATATGTGCACAAAGTTGAAGAAAGCTGAAGAGTCAAGCACGCCAAATTTTGAACTAACTTCGAAGATAAATCCGTACTAATTCGTAAAGCCTATAGACGTGGTTTTCATACAGATTGAAGTTCTCGAAGTTATCTTTCCAACAAAAAAAGAATTTCATTATTTCGGCATTCCTACTCTAAGTTATGAATTTTATTCCACATGTGCACAAAGCTGAAGAAACTGAAGAGTCAAGCACGCCAAATTTTGAGCTGACTTCGAAGATAAATCTATACTAAATCGTAAAGCCTATGGACGTGATTTTCATATAGATTGAAGATCTCGAAGTTATCTTTCCAACAAAAAAGAAAGCTCATTATTTTGGCACTCCCACTCCAAGTTATGAATTTTCTTTCACATATGCGCAAAGCTGAAGAACTGAAGAGTCAAGCGTGCCAGATTTTGAGACGACTTCAAAGAAAAATATGTACTAACCCATAAAGCCTATGAACGTAATTTTTATACACATTGAAGATCCATAAGTTATCTTTCCAACAAAAAAAAGCTCATTATTTTGACGCTCCTACTCCGAGTCGTGAATTTTCTTCTATAGACGTGCAAAGCTGAAAATTTATCCTTTGGCTACGATTTTCACATAAATTCTAGCTTATGGAGTCCTCTTTCCAATAAAAAAAAGGGGCTCGTAGTTATATAAAGGAAAGAAACAAACAAAATTCAAAGTTCAAGACGAGAAGATTCTTATTGAAATATACCACAATTTTATTGCTTCAAAAAGAATCACTACACCATAATAAGCGAATTAACAAATCCTTAAAAAAATTCTAACTACAGAAAGAGTTTGAAGCTTATGATTTCTTGGCGATTTGTCTCAACCACCCCTTCTTATTTGGCTAGTCTCTCCACTTCATCATTAGCGTATGATTCGCCTCAATGGTATAAATCTCACCCTCTGTAATGGTGACATTCTCTTGACTTTTGGACAACTTCTCTTGATATTTATTAAAAAGCGTGATGACCTTCTTTTTCTTGGAGGTCAAAGCTTCTGTCTTTCTCCACATCTATGAAAGTTACTTGAAGCTTCCCCATGGATCCATCCAATTTTTCATGTGCCAACTTTGCACCATCAAGACATCGTTGTGCATTAGAGAGGACCTTTTCATGTGATTCTTTAGTCACCTTTGATGACCTCAAAGCATCATACTCTGCGTATGGCTAGAAGAAATTCTCGACAAGATCCTCCAAAGCAGAAATATCAACAATGGCTACTTTTCTAATCTCCTCAAGAGTAGAAGCAACACTTGACTCCAATTATGTAAAGTCGTCTAAAGAACCCAAAGAAAATTGTGTAATACATCCACACAATGCGCCCCACATCTCAGAAACAAAGGTTGATTTGACGCAAAAAATAGTTTCTTGTGGCTCGGAAGTAGGAACACCAGGTAGCAATGGCCATGAAGAAGGCTTGAATGATTTCCTATGTGTAAGCAGATTGACAACAACTTTAGTCACATTAATATCATTTGGTTGGGCAAACTTCTTGTCATCCGAAGAAGTAGAAGGTGACTTTCTTGGTAGAACTACTCCCAATGAAGGCATCACGTTATTAAGGGAAGAATGAAAACCTTTTACAGCCACAACTGCAAAACTAGATGTGTCATAAGTGGTTCATCATCAAAGTTGCATTTGCAAAGGAAGATGTATCAAGTTTGGTTCATTGCCACCAAAGTCGAAATTGCTGGAAAAAATGCACGAAGTGTGGTTCATAGCCACCAAAGCCAAAATTGCAGGGAAAAAATGCACCAAGTATGACCTGTCATTGAAGTCGCAACTACAAGGGAAGATGCACCAAGTATGACATGTCATTGAAGTCGCAACTACAAGGGAAGATGCACCAAGTGGTTCCTCGCTTTCACGGTGTCGATTACACGAAGCTTCAAATCGGCATAGTGAACATTATGTCATATGCTTTCACGCTCATCTTGACTAATACAATTCTATATATTAGGTTAAACTCTTGAGTTCTGTTATTACCCAAAGTACACCCTAGACGTGACATGGCGTATAAGACCCCGAGAGGCCCTACACAAGCCATTTAGAATACATCATACAAGATAATATAATTAATGAGTTCAAAAGACAGTTTATATAGTAATTATTTGACAAAACAAAGCGGAAGTCTAACATAGTCTCAAAACCACCTGTTACATCAAGAGTGATTGGGACGTAACCCATACATCATATACAATATGGAAAAGTAAAGACAATAAGCAACAAAGGGTTTGGTCCTCAGAACATGAGGACTCACCAATCTTAAAAAACTACTAAGGTGATCACTAGCCACGATGGTGCAGAATAGGAGTGTAGGACCCTACATTAGTGAAACAATGTAGGCAAGGGTATGCATTAGTACAAAGAATGTACCAAGTATGATAGCAATGCATAAGAGTTATGAAATCCGCTAAAAGGACTTTTCATGACATGCAAAGACTAAGTTAAACCATAAGATAAAATATTATAAAGCATAATTTTGATCATGGTCAATGCAAGTAAAATCATCTTTAAAATACATGAGAGATACTCCTTGAAGTAACCTTAGTTCATTATAGTGGGAAGTAACCATTAACCGACATATAGACCATGTGAGCTATAACATGGAATTCGGTGTCTATCCCACATCGAAAAGAGATGTCCTTACTTGCCAAGGTAAGAACCATAAACGTCTAGCTTAAGTGAATCCACTAGCTAATGTCTATCTAAGACAAACCTATGGTGGCACATAGTTATGGGATAGGGAGATTGCTACTAGAAACCAGACCTCTACTACGGGGGAGCTTCCATCTCAATATCCACTCGGTGCTAAGCATAAATCTCACGGAATAGTCATAAATCTTAACTGATCATTCATGGAAGGGCACATCAAGTGGCCAATCCAAGCTAGAATTTATTAAAATAGCTCCTAGTTCTTGATTCAAAGTTTAGTTGAGAAAACGTTTCACAACAACAACATTGATGCTTCACTCTCAAAGAACCTTAAATCATTTTTCATCAATTTCATAAAGAATATGCACATCTTCATAAATTCATCTTTCATAGTTCAAAAACCACATTTTATCATCATAGTCTACAAAACATGGGTTATGCATGGGTTCATAGGGGATTCAACTTAAAATCATGCAATTACTTCAATTCATGCATAAGAAGACATAAAACAATCAATTGGATCAACATTGAAAGGAACCCATGACAATTGAATAAAAACCCTAATTTGATTGGGGAATCTATCTTTCCAAAATTGGGTTAGGAACCCTATGGAGGAAAGAGCTTCATAGGTGAAGACTATCATACTTTGGAGTTCAAAGCCCTCAAGCAAATGGTGAATTAGAGATTTGATCTTGAAACCCTAGACTTCTTTTCCTTAGAGAAAGAAATATTTGAGAGGACGAACTTGATCAACTTTTGGGAATTTAAGAGAGTGAATTGAATTACGTGATTGGGGGTAAAGTGTTTATATAGGGCCTATGGTAGAGGGTAAAGCGACATAGTATTGGGTTAAAACAATGAGGAAAAGACCCAAAAGCCCCTTTAAAAATAACTGTCGGACTCCAACGACGGTTGGACCTACGGTCTGTAGGTCCAACTACGGACCGTCCTGGTTTACTGTAGATGGGGTTCAGAAACTTGTTTCTGAACCTTCGAATGACGGGACCCATGTATGGTCTGTTGGTCAATCTACGGTTCGTATATGGCCACCGTAAGTCCCTCTTTAGGTCCTTAAAATTTTAACTAAGTTTAGGACTCACCTACGAGACCTACCTACGACTTGTATAGTGAACGACAGATCATCCTGGTGAACTGTAAAAGAGTACAGGACTTGACATTCTAAATCATTGGAGCTTGCCACTGACGGTTCCCACCTATGGTTTGTGGTCCGACCTACGGACCGTCAGTGGTTCCGTATGTACTGGCACCAGACTCTAGAGTTCTGCAATTTACCATATTTTCAAATCCGAGGTGTTATAAGTTCTCTCTCCAGGTAGATGTTAACGGAAGTCTCAAGCAATACAAAAAATAAATATGCTGCTCTTCGGTTGATTCTGATTCAAATTTGCCAATTTAAAAGACTTGTGGTGTTGCTAAAAAATGGGAAAGAAGCACAATTCAGGAAACACAAGCGATCACCGGAGAGAACCTAATCTTGTTATTATTTCAGTGCATCTTGTTTGCGGAAGTCAAGACCATACACTGCCTTTGAAAATCTGAAAAAGAAGTAAAAACAAATAAGCTAGCAATGTTTATTTTCAACCATGAGTAACTGAGTTTATGGCGCTTGGATTTCAACATTGTGAAACTGCCACTATATCATATTTGATGATTTCATTGTCATCGACGAACTTGCTTGCTGCAATTCTTTATCAAGTATGGGTTGTAGGATCCTCTAAACAATCGTGGTCATTATATAAGGACACTTTAGTTCGACGTTGCAGACTTGATACTCATCATGTTGGTGGAACCCTTCACCGAATATGAATTAGAAGAAACTATGTCTTTGACAAATGCTAATAGGGAAAGAAAACAAGGACCGTTATTGGTTTGAATTTGTGGATTCCAACAGAGGAATATTTGTATTGATAGCTTCGCCTGAGAATTTTTTTTATGACATCTTTGGTATTCATATATGACCATACAATCCATTGTCAAGCAAGAAGACGCTGATAGCCGGAGGCTAAACCTCCCAAAGTAGGACTTTGGCATTCGGATTTTTTGTTTGTCACCCACTACTTCAAGAAGAGGATGCGGCGAATCTCGATCGCGGAAGTGTATCATGTTGCGGGATTGAAGCCATATTTCTCTATCCAAAATATTCAATAAAAATTAACTAAAAGGAAAAAGTTATATTCGTAAGAACATGTCGAAAGTAAAGGCGGTAACCCCAAATTTTTTAGGTTGGCGAAAGGCTGATTTCAAATAGAAAACTGAATGAGTAAAGATGCAATATATTTGTGGTTTTTGTATAAGACGTAGCCCTATGAGTTTTCTTTCCAACACTGCAAACCGCTTGTGATTTCGTTATTCCTACGTCGAGATAAGATTTTTTTTTGTGAAGCTGCACAAAGCTGGTGCAGTCAGTTCATGAGAACTTTAAGTTGATTTCAAAAAATTATCTGAGTGAATCCGGGAGTTGTCTGATCATGATTTTCGAATATGTTGTAGCTCTACGAGTCTAATTTCTGAAAAATCAAACGGACTATGATTTTGTTATTCCTACATCGAGATATGATTTTTTTTTCGTGAAGCTGCATAAAGCTGGTGCAGTCAGTTCATCATAACTTTAAGTTGATTTCAAAAAATTACCTGAGTGAATCTGGGAGTTGTCTGATCATGATTTTCAGATATGTTGTAGCTCTACAAGTCTAATTTCTGAAAAATCAAATGGATTACAATTTCGTTATTCCTACATCGAGATATGATTTTTTTGTGAAACCGCACAAAGTTGGTGCATTCTGTTCATTAGAATTTTAAGCTGATTTCAAAAAATCACTTGAGTGAATTCAGGAGTGTTCTGATCGTGATTTTCGGATATATTGTAGCTCTATGAGTCTAGTTTGTGGAAAATCAAATGAATAACAATTTAGATATTCCTACAATGAGATATGAATTTTTTTGTCAAAGTCGCGTTGAGCTGAAGAAAAAGTGAAGAACATCAGAGTTGCGAAAAGGACTTACTTGAGAGAGGACTCAATTGAACTTGATGACGCAACAATACGATATACAATCACCAGGAGAATGTGGGTATATATAGATTTTAAAACATGGAGACATTAATCTCATTCCTACAAATTATAGAAAATTATAATGATGGAAAGCTTAGTTCCTATTAATTATGAAAATTATGGTAAGTTTTCATAGGAATTAAATTATAGAAAATTTCCATAGGAATCAAGTTATGAATATTCCATAGGAACCAAATTATGGTAAGTTTTCATTGGAACTAAGTTATGGAAGTTCCAGCGGAATCAAACATGGAAAAAAATCCTGAAAATCGAGTAAATAACATGTAAAGTTTTCCCGAAAACTAACATGGGAAGTAAAAAATAATATCACGAATGAGGATAGACTCGTGTAATGAGAATTTGGATTCCTTACGTTTTATTCGAGTGATCGAGCAAAATTGGAGAAAAACCCGCTGATAGGGCATTCAACCCCAAGGAAAGCAATGCCTAAAATTTGTGTCGAAATCACAAGCTTCATATCACCATGTCAAGCTTGTAGACATAATCCTTGCTCATCGAATTGGTAGCCATTTTGTAGCTGATGACCCAAATGAAATTATCAAACTACGAAGAAATGCCATGTGATAAGTCTTCATGAGCTGGAAACACTTCAAATAAAAAAAGAGTTGGTAAATGACCAAAAGTCAAATAATCTCTTACAAATTAGAGAATGTTGTCATAAAGACTTTAGTATATGTTATTTGAATAACCTCAACATATCAGTATAGTAATTTCTCATGAAGTTTCAAATGTTTCGCGAAAGATCAACTACGTGAAAATAACATTTGTTTCACAAATACTTCAAGGCTTGTCTTTACAACTTCGACAAATTGATCGCCCCAACAAGCCTCGAAGCAGGGGGTATTTGTAGACAATGAAGTTTTATTGATAAATTCATATTAAATTTGGATTAAATCTTAAATTCATGATACGTTGACCAAGTCAAATTATTGGTTAATAAAGTCGGATTAATATTTAAGTCAAAATTATATGACTTAAATCAAGTTCAAATTACATTTGGGTCAGTCCATTAAGTTAACAAGACGAGCCCAACTCATGTTCTTCAAGCCCAAGGGCCAAAATTTCTTGGACCAAAATACCCCTAAAACCCTAACTCAAGCCTATATAAAAAGGTCTTCATAAGACCAGAAACATACACATAAATATATAGAGAATCCTTGTTCTTCAGTGGTGATCTGCAAGTCTTCCGCATACAAAGAAGTCTTCGCTCCAAATCTTGAGCCGCAAGTATTCCATCAAATCAAGAACAATCGTGAAGAGAAGAATCAGGGGATTACATATCTTTTCTTAAAGATTTCATAAAGATTCTAACGTTTGCTTGCTATTTTCCTTTCCTGTTTGCTGTATTTCAGGGATGAAAATTTAAACGCATATAGATAGTTTATCTATTTATGAGCATATCAGTGGATGCGCGTAAAGAAAATCCAAGTCCCATTTCTACATGTCATCTTAGGATTTGAGTATACCACTATTCGGTTAACTCTTTTAGCCCAAGAGACTCAATAGGGAATCCACATCATATAGATAGGTTCGATGCCCCAGCAAGGCATAGACATCTCTCTCAACTGGATTATAAATTAGACATCATTAGCTCATATATTGTATATCAATTGTAAGAAATTCCCCAATAAAAATACTATTTATGGTATACACTTAACTTATCATCATGATTTCTCAAATATGACATCTTAGATCTATTTTCAATTAGGGTTATATATTTGAAAGCAAATTCTCAAATGATATTTATACATTGATTTCAAGATGTCTTTAATTTGTTTCACTATGATAGAAAACTCATCAGTAAAAATACTATAGGAACAACTTTAAAATAAAATACTCATCCACCAAACTGTCAGCTACCATATCATCACTTCCATGAATCCACTAACTACCAGCTCCGCACCGAAAAATGGTATCAGAGCCATGGATATTAAGAAACATGGTAAGAAACATA
>JAJOOR010034958.1:0-22892 GCA_036250505.1 Solanum acaule | reverse complement strand
ATAATATATATATATATATATATATATATATATATATATATAGAAAATGTTGAAATTTTTTTGATTAGTTAATGTGTTCATTTCTATATATGTGTTGCCTTTCATGAAAAATCATGAGTCGACCATTGATAAGACGAGCATATTATTTTTTTCCGCCGTGCTAAGCACACGCTATGACGATTTCTATTTTTACACTTAATTAAATGCCAAAAACTAAATATCTCTATCTATTTATAAGGGTGTGTCAATGCTAAAATTATTGAAAGGGAAAAAGCGATGACATTAACAGTGTACCTAATCCTTTTTGTATCTTTTGCATTCTATTTCAATCATCTCCTCAAAAAAAGAAGAAAGTCGTTATCAAATCTTCCTCCCGGCCGCTACGGATGGCCATTAATCGGAGAAACTCTGGAGTTTCTCCGATTAAACCGGGAGGGAAAGTCGGAGAAATTTGTTCAGGACAGAATGGATAAGTATGAATCTGAAGTTTTCAAGACATCAATAATGGGTGCAAAAATGGTGGTATTGTGTGGTCCTGCAGCAAACAAGTTTTTGTTTGGAAACCATAATAAATTGGTCACAGCTTGGTGGCCAACTTCTGTGAAACAGCTGCTTGGGAAGAGTTTGACTAATAGTCATGGGGATGAAGCTAAACATTTGAGGAAGATGTTGTATTATTTTGTTAGTCCAGATGCTTTCTCAAAGCTCTATATTAAGACCATGGAGTTGACTACTCACCACCATCTTAAGAATTACTGGCAAGGTATGTATTTTCCAATGGAAAATTAAGTTTTTATTTTTTCCGTGTTTAATATCGTAATGAAATTTGATTATATTCCAATTTCATTCAAATGAAAAAAACTTTTTATCAATTTTAAAATTTCTATTTTATTCAATTTTATTTTATTCTATGAAAACAACATAATTTTAAAATTTCTATTCTATTCTCAAAAATAATCTATGGCCACATAAATATTTAAAAATTATTTTAATTAGAAAAAAAAATCTGAAAAATACTTTAATTTTGGTCGAAATTGTTGTTACGATACCAAACTTATGGAGGACGTTTTATCCCTGTACTATTTAATAGTATATTTTAAAGGTATATATGTGTCCACGTGGACATTATAAATATTGCATAATTATATAAATACTAATGTGTCCATATGACACATATATATCTTTAAAATACACTATTAAATAGTGCAGGAGAATAAAAGATCTTTCATAAAGTTTGATATCGTAATATCAATTTCGATCAAAGTTAAAGTACTTTTAAACCCTTTTCCCCTTTAATTACAAAGTTTAAAATTTTATTTTTCTTAAATATCTGCCGACATCACATGAGGAGAATAGTAGTTTTCTGTCACAATGTGACACCGTTATAAATTGTTGTTCGTGCCGCGCTGTCTACTCGTAGGGCCTGTCAGCAAGACCCCGTAAATCTTTCCCGAATCTTAGTTTTTTGACAAAGTCAAAGTCAAATTAAAGTTGCACACTAAATGTTTTTAGTGACCTATCAAATTTATTTTATTCATTTAAAATATTTTTTCTTCATTAATCTTTCGAAATGTTTCTAAAAGCTTTTATTACAATAGATGATTTTTATTATTTTTAAACCGTGCTATTAGTAAAGTTATCTTCAATTCATAACATCAAATTTTACATTAAAATTGTATCAACATTATTTTAGTGAAGACCAACTTCAAATCGATAATTTTCATCTAGGTATTTCTACCATTGAAGTTGGATCATCCCATAAATTTTGAATTGGTGCAATAAGTTCACGCTCATCCTCGACCATCATATTGTGCAATATAATATATGAAGTTAATATATCATGTAACACTTTTTTATACACCAAAATTAACTTATATTTTATAAAAAAAGAATAATATATATACAAAAATTAAGTTTTTGTAATAAAAATTATACACCAAAATTAAAAATTTAAAATTTATATTATGAAAATATTACATAGGAAATAATTAGATATATTGGGTGATATGTATTTTTTATATTATTGAATAAATAGGTGAAATGTGCACACTTGGGGCTTGGACCAAATTTAAATAGGCCAAAATTAATAAATGTTCTTAGTGACGAATCAAACTTTTACCCTTTATTTTATTAATTGAATATAAATAATAACTCTACTATGTATCCTCCTTTTCTTTAGTTTCATTTAGATTAGGGAAAATAATACAACATGTCTAAACATTATGGGTGTGCTTGGCATGAAGAAGGAAAATGTTTTTCATGCAAAATGTTTTCCTGGAAAATGTTTTCTTGGAAAATAAGTGAATTTTTAATTTATTTTCTCATTTTGGTTGATGAGTAGAAAATATTTTCTAAAAAATATTTTTTAATGTTTGGTTGGTGAATGAAAAACATTTTTCAGAATATATTTTTTTATTTTGGATTGAGATTAGAAAATATTCTTTAGGAAAAAAATTTCTGACCCGATAATCAATTTAGGACCCAACCCTGACACCCTAACTAGGACACGACCCCGACGACCGCTTCAAATTCTAACCCAGGACCTGACCCAAACTTCCGACCCTGAAATATTTTTCAAAAACATATATATATTTTTTTAAAATTGACGGGATGTTGGGGGGGCGGGGGGCGGGGGTGATGAGGGTGTGGCTGGGATAGAGATGATGTAAAAAATGATACTTTAAAAAATTGAAATATTTTTTCAAAAATAATTATTTTTTAGAAAAAAATTGATAGGGGGTGGCCGGTGACTAGATTAGGAATGGCGTAAAAAATAAATTTATAATAATTTGAAATATTTTTAAAAGATAATTACTTTTTTAAAAAAAATTGACGGGGTGGATGGAGTGGGGTGGGGGGAGGTGATGTAAATAATGAATTTTTAAAAATTTGCACTATTTTTCAAAAATATATTTTTTAAATTTTTTTTTATGGGAGATGACCGGAGGGGGGGGGGGGGGATAGCATAAAAATGAAAATTTTAAAATTCGAAATATTTTTCCAAAATAGTGTTTTTTCGGGGTGGGGGGAGAGGTAGGGGTTAAGAGGTAAAAGTGTTTTCAAAAATGGTTTTGAAATTTTGTTTTTTTTTTTTTTTTGTGGGGGGTGGAGGGAAGTTGGGGGGCTGATTTGGGGTAGGGGTAAAATAAATAGAAAATTTAAAAGTTTTAATTTTTTCTTTGAATGGGGAGGGTCAGGTACAAAATATAAGAAAAAATATATTGTAATTTAAGGATGAAGTAAAGTTTTGAAAAATGTTTTTCTTAATTTTTAAAGGGAATTTATTTTCCTTAAATTGAAGAAAAATAAGTTGATTTGAAAAACATTTTACAAAATATTTAAGTCAACCAAGCATAAGAAAACATTTTACCTTCATACCAAATACACCCTATATTTATCAAAACAATATATTTAAGTCATATGATATATTATGAAACAATATATAACAACCCTTCAAACAAGTTGTTAAGAACCTAAGTGGCGAATTATAGGAAATTATTATATTTTGAAACTTTTTATTTACAAAGTAGCTTTGAGGTGTACGTTGACTAAATATTGTAACTTCATGTCTTCATGTTATAAAGTTAATTTATCAATTCTTCACTAAGTATAGTTTTGCACATCCTATATTTTAATTTTCTTTGATTTGTAGAGATATTTCAAGCATAAAATTTATGAAGTGGCCTAATGTTGAACTCTTTGCTAGTAAATATTAGTATATGTGATTTTTTGAACTTTGCTGTGTGTACATATGAAGGCAAAAAGGAGGTGAAAGTTTTTCCAACTGTCAAGTTTCACACGTTTGATTTGGCATGTCGCCTATTCATGAACCTTGAAGACTCAAATCGAATTTCAAAGCTCTTCAATCTATTCAACATTTTCTTGAAAGGAGTCATATCTATAGCCCTAAACATTCCTGGAACTAAATTTTACTATGCAAAGAGAGCAACAAAGACTATCCGTGAAGAACTTGTATTAATTGTGAAGGAGAGAAGAGAGGCCATAGAACAGAAATTATCAGATTCTCCTCCACAAGATCTTTTGTCACATTTACTTCTATTTCCGGAGGAGAATGGTAAATTCATGTCCGAACTAGAGGTAGCTGATAACATCCTCATGATGATCTTTGCCGGCCATGATACCACCACTGTTACTATAACATTAGTGATGAAGTATCTCGCAGAGTTGCCTCATGTTTATGAAAACGTTTTACAAGGTCAGTCAATTACCGTCATATAAAATGAAACATATGAAATGTCAGGGCTTCACTAACAATAAAAAAGTTGGTAATATTTTTTGGTTGATACTGATAACAGAACAAAAGGAGGTTGCATTATCGAAAGGAGGAAGGGAATACTTGAATTGGGATGACATACAAAAGATGACGTATACATGGGATGTAGTGTCTGAAGTTCTCAGGTTAACATCACCAATTATTGGAAGCTGGAAAGAAGTACTAGAGGATTTTAACTACCAAGGTTATAGCATTCCAAAAGGATGGAAGGTACTCCAATATTTGTTTTACTTGATATATTTTTGGTGGTTGTTATGTATAGTCTTTGAAGTTTTTTTTATTGGATAATATATCATTGAGCAAGCTTCCTAGGGATTAATTTTATTAATAAAACACAAAAAAAGTCTTTACAGAAATGCAAAAAAAAAATAACAACTAGCCAGATCACAAAACTGAGAACCAGATTAGAACTATTAATTATTACATTTGCATTCAACTTCTGCAGTTATGGTCTCTAAATTTTCTATCGATTCTGCTTTATATTCTGTCCCTCTGCCCCTCCATTGTTCCTTTGCAATTGTTGGTTGTAAAACACAATCATCGAATGATGGCTTGGTTTGATGCGACAGATATATTGGAATGTCCCTGCAACACACATGGATCCTAAAGTGTTTCCCAATGCTAAAAACTTTGATACATCAAGATTTGAAGGAGCAGGACCAACACCATTTTCATATATTCCATTCGGAGGAGGGCCTAGAATGTGCTTGGGGAAAGAGTTTGCACGGCTAGAGATTCTTGTTTTTATCCACAATGTTGTCAAGGATTTCAGATGGAAGTTATTGATTCCAAATGAGAAAATCGAATATGATCCCATGCCCACACCAATTGAAGGACTTCCTATTCTTCTTCAATCGTCAGAAGATATTGCTTGATCACTTCCCTCCCATTCTGGTTGCCAGTGAAAGAAAAAACGACACTAGATATTAGAAATGAGCACTCAGTGTCAATGCGCTGCAAAAGAGCCATTCATGTACAATCCACATTAGATCTGATCAACTGCCCACCTATCTTATACATTTTGACCCGAGTAAGAAAAGTTTTGTTCATTTATCTAGAAATATATTCTGGACTGTGAAATGTTATGCGTTGTCATTTATTATACTTAAAATATAGTTGTGGAATTTACGAAACATCTTGTATATGGACTATTCTAATATTTGAAGAAGCCTTTTGTGCTTTGAAAATCAAATACTCTCTATCATATTTATGTATGTATGTATGCATGTATGTGCAAGTGTGCAGGTCAAGTGAAACGAATAACAAACACAGTTGTTGTTGCGAGAATAGAGTAGTACGATCGGTTTTAGATAGAGTTGCTGAAAATTTACTGCACTTGTTCAAAATTTACTTTTTCTGTTTTCTTCTTTCCTTTCTACTCTAAGAAGAAAAGAAAAGCTAAATAATGTTCGGCACAAGTGATAAAGGTGTAGCTCAACTACTTCGTTTATTCAAAAAGAAAAAACCCTAGGCTCTCAAATCAAAATATCCACAAAAAACACTTCTAATGCTCCATATCGTGATGGAGCTCCTGTATTGAATGATGGTTTGTAACTATATCATTCTTTGCCTCATCTTAGAGAAACATTCTGCTCCTAGTGGTGGTCGCTATACAGTGAGACAAAGACTCAATTCCACTGCCTTTGGGAAGTTGTCTGTTTTGGGGTAGGTTATGATCTCTGGATAGTTCTCTCATCTGTTATTCGAACTTCTGAATAGGGATAGTATAAGAGATCACAATATCTGACATATTTGTGAATTGTAGTCTCAGTCCTCTCTTGATTTTGTATAACTTTTTTCTAGCATCCCTTGAAAATTAGAATTGTTCTTTTCATAAGGACTCTCTCGCTAATGTATGAGTGAGATTATAAAGACTGAATATGTGCTGGAAGAGTATGTCTATTAATGAAAGCAACAAGGCATTAAATAGAGTTTTAGGGAAAATAATAAAACTCCTAAATGAACTAAACTAAAGTAATCTAAATAAATAATAACCGTTGAACTAACTAATGCAATCTTCATACGACTAAACTACTAACTGATGTTTGAACTAACTCGTGATGTTCTAATACGCCCCCCTCAAGTTAGGAAATGAGTCACCAAGCCTAGCTTGAGCAAATTAGTCTCAAATGCAGATTTAGGTAGTGCCTTGGTGAGAGTGTCGGCTATTTGATTGGCACCATGGACAAGAACAACACGAACCTTTTTGATGTCAACATGGTGGTGAACAAAGTGAAAGTCCACGGCAGCATGCTTCATACGACTATGGAGGACAGGATTCTTGCTCAAGAATGTGGCTCTAAGAGTGTCACAATAAATTGGGGGTAGCTAATGTACTGCAAATCCTCATTTAGAAGATTGGTGACCCATAAGGTTTCAGAAAGTGCATTAGCCACTGCCTGGTATTCAGACTCAGTGGAGGAGCGTGAGACAATATTTTGCTTCTTTGAGGACCAACTAATCGGATTGTGATCAAGAAACAAGATGTAACCAGATGTAGAAACTCTTTCAACGATGTCCATATCCCAATCAGAGTACACATGTAGATTGAATTCATCAATGGGAGTAACTCGTAGGCCGAGTTGAATGGTACCATACAGGTATCGAAGAACACGTTTTACAACTTTCCAGTGAAGGTTTGACGGTGCTTGCATGAATTGAGAAAGCTTGTTGACTGCATAGGCTATGTCAGGTCTACTGAAAGATAGATATTGAAGCCTATCCAAGACTCGGCGATAACGTGTAGCATAAGTCAAGTGAGTTCCATCAGACAAGGTGAGTAACTCAGATGCACTCATTGGCGTTTTAACACTCTTGCAATCAGTCATCAACTCATCATTTAAAATTGCATTCACATAATTTGCTTGGGTGAGAATTAAACCGTTATAGTTGCGTATCACTTCAACACCAAGAAAGTAGTGATGATTACCTAAATCTTTAATAGAGAACTTAGAAGCAACGGAAGTGATAATTTGATTGACACTTAAAGTAATGCTCCAGTGATAATAATATCGTCGACATAGACAAGGATGGACAATGTATCACCTACACCATGTCTGACAAGTAGCGAGGCATCATATTTTGTCTTAACAAAACCTATGGATGAAAGATAGCCGTGAGGGCATTATACCATGCCCGAGGAGCCTGTTTCAAGCCATATATCGCCTTTGGAAGCCAACTTATATGCATTGGTTTGTCATCACTAGTAAACCTCGGAGGTTGAGCCATGTACACTTCCTCTTCTAGGATGCCTTGGAGGAAGGCATTATTGACATTCAACTGGCGAAGGTGCCAGTTGTGATGAAAGGCCACAGAGAGGATGATACGAACTGTGGTGGGCTTGACAACTGGTCTGAATGTGGCATGAAAATGAATGCTCGACCTCTAAGTAAAGCCTTTTGCAACCATGCGCATTTTGTATCTGTCGATGGACCCATCAACATTTCTCTTGATCAGGAAAAACCACTTTCAGGTTATAATATTTTTTATTAGGTCAGGAGGAACAAGTTCCCAAGTCTGATTTTTAATTAAAGCATCAAATTCTTGCTTCATTGCATAATGCCACTCGGGATGTTTTCATGCTTGTTTGATAGTAGATGGTGTGACAGTAGTTCAATTTGGCTAGGTAATCAAAAATTTGTTTGGGTTTTATGATATTGTTTTGGGATCGAGTGACAACAGATGTAGGATCATACGGACAATGAGGCAGTGAAGGAGTGAGTTCCAACTTGAGGATAGGATAGGCTAGTTGAGGAGCCATGAGTGTTCGTGGGTTGGTGTTTCTACATTGATAGACACAGAGAGGAGATAAGTTTCTATGTGTGTTGGTAGGGATCGATGTTTGTGAGTTTGTAAGGAGGCGTCGTAGTGGTAGACGATAGGCAGTAGATATAGAAGAGGGGTTCCGGGCAGCGGGAATTATTGAAGATGAGGAAGATAGAATTTTACCTGGAGAGGAAGAAGTTTCAAGAGATTAATCTGATGCGTCCATTGCTGATGCATTGTCAGATAAGAACTGTGAGTTTGAGTTGAGAGGAAGTAGACGGTGATGGGAAATTTGTAATTATGCTTGCTGTTGTTTCTAATGGAGTTGGCAGATCTCTAACTATGGGAAGTTTGGATGTGGGGTCTGAGAAACTTGACATTGTGGTTTTTGCCCATTCCAGGTGAGCTGATTTAATGGCAGTGTTGGAGACCAATGTCTTAAATGGAAAAACATCCTCAACAAATCACACATCTCGAGATAAGTACACCTCTACAAAAATTGGGTCAAAACATTGGTGACAATAATGAGATAATGAGAATCCGAGATAGACACATGGAGTGGATTTTAATTCAAGTTTATTTTTGGAGTATAGTTTAAGCCATGGATATCATAAACAACCAAAAATCTGGAGGGAGTGATATTAGGTGATTTTCTAATTAATATTTGGAATGGGAATTTATTATCAAGGTGAGAGGTTGGAAGATGATTGATGAAGTAGACAATGTGATGACATGCCAAAAACCAGAATTAGGGTGGGAGGGATGCCTCATGTAAGAGTGTACTTGCAGTTTCGACGATATGACGACGTCGTCGTTCTGCAAGTGCAACTCGTTGGGGTGTATAGGGTGGGGTGGAGAGGTGTTGAATATTGTAAAGTGAAAGATAGGACTCAAGACTTTCATACTCACCTCCGCCATCAGTATACAATGATAAAATTTTGGTGTCAAAATGTTTTTCTATCATAGGATGAAATTTTTGAAAGATCTCTTTAACTTCACTCTTCTTTGTTAGTGTGCAGTGCCAAGTGTATTTCATATATTGGTCAACAAAAATACAATAATACAACTTTTTGTCAAGAAATAAGACTGGTGATGGCCAAGACGTTGGTGCACAATGATAATTGCGTAAAAGGATGTCGATGAGCTTTATTAGATAAACAAGAATTACAATGAAATCTTTTGTCTCGCTCATGAAACAGTACTGAGAATAAAATAAACCTAAGAATTCTAGAGTGAGGATGGCCAAGACGTTGGTGCCAAGTAGTGAGAGGACTTGATGTGGAGATCATGTGAGTTTAGGGATGTAAGACAGGCCACTCATATAGTCTATTATTGGTCCAATCGTGCACTAGCGGCTTCCGCATTTTCAGATGCTTCACAACAAAGTTTAAAGGAAAAAATTCAATAAACTTAAGATTGTCTTGATAGAGTTTAGAAACAGAGAGAAGCTTGCGTTTAATCGAAGGGGCACATAAAGTGTGGGTTAGCTTAAAAACATTATTTGATGCATTTAATTTAGTAGAACCAGTGTGAGAAATTGGAATTTTGTTACCATCATCCATGGAGACATCCTCGTTACCGTGGTATGACTGTAGGTTGTGTGACTCTATTTTGATGTGATAGGTGGCTCCTGAGTCAACTATCCAGGGGTTGGTGGCCACCGTAAACCCATCGACATAGTTTGCTTTTGCTTCAACGTGATTATGAGAGTTCGAGAGGCAAACATTGGCGGTGTGGCCAATCCTGTTACATAGTTGCCATCTAATAATACATTTTGGATTTGAATTGAGTTGTCACTGTGGTAGAGTGCTTGGACGCGAATTTTGGCGTCATTGTTGAGAGTTGTTGGTCTGTCTGCGATTATTACGATTATTGGAGTTGAATTTTATGGGAGTGGCAATTGCAACAGTGATGGTACTGGGCAGTTTGTTAGCATCCTCACGACGAAGGAAGAGTTCAAAGTCTAGTAGTTTTTCAAACAGTTCCTCATAGGAGATAGCCGTATCACATGCACGAATGACAGATAGCCGTATCGCTTGCACGGATGACAACAGAGATCTCATGAAATTAAGGACCTAGACCACTGAGTATTTTGACGATGAATTCAGGATTGGACACATGAGCACCAATAGTGGCTAACTCATCCGAAAAGGACCGAATATTGTGAAGATATTCAATGATAGAGTGGGAGTCCTTAGTGACACGGGAAAGCTGATCACATAAACTGAAGACCCAAGTTTGATATTTGTTCGCATAAGTTATATGAAAAGCATTCCAAGGTGATTTAGCCGAGTCAGCGGCAGTAACAATAGAGGCAATGGTAGGTTTGACAGAATCCATGAGGGCATTCTGGATGAGTTGGTCCTAACGGAACCAAAGTTAATAAGGCAGAATTAGGAGATATATTTGTGTCGAGGGCAATCGTGCGACTAGGGGCAAAGTGGTTCCATCGAGATTGCCGAAAAGGTTGTAGCAATACATAAGCATGGAAAATTAGGCTTTCAAGGTGGCAAAGTTGTGACCACCACTTAGTTTGATCGGAAACTAGGACGCGAGATTGAATTGAATGTGTTATCAACATTACAACTCTAGGATTGTTTTCTTTGTTGTTACCATTGTGATTGTTCATTGTTGTTGATCTGCGTGAGAAGAGGAGAAAAAAATTGGATCATACTCGTTAGAGTGTGAAGAGACATGATACCATATAAAGAGTGAATATGTGCTGGAAGAGTATGTCTATTAATAAAGGAAATAAGGTATTAAATAGAGCTACATGGAAAATAATAAGACTCCTAAACGAACTGAACTAAAGTAATCTAAATAAATAATAATAGTTGACCTAACTAATGCAATCCTAATACGACTAAACTACTAACTGATGTCTGAACTAACTCATGATGTTCTGATAGAGATGTATGCTGTTTTGGAGGGTAACTGGATTTCAGCTCGTATTGCCAAAATTATGACCGTTGTTCTAGCTGTTCTAATTCTGACTTCCTTGGTTCTGATACCCGAGCCCTTGGCTATCCTAATCTTACACTTGAGGTCTTCATTGGTTATGATATTTCAAACCTTGGTAATTCTATCGTTGATAGCCTCCTTGAGAGTTGTTGACACAATTAGCCTTTTCAAAGTGCATCAGAGGAGCTTTTGAGTATTAAACAACATGTTGTGCATAATTCACTTGAGACAAAGCTTGCACCTCTTCAACTGCATTCACCTTCTTTGAACTACTCTCGGCGAACCTTTTTTGTCAACATATCAATAGTGGTGGACAGATTGGAGATCATCTGATCTCCCTCTTGGTTTTCCTTAATTATCACCGTGAGCATAGAATTTCCATAAGAGATTTCACCACTAGTATTGCTCGAGCCTAAAGCCTCATTGTGCCTAGTAACCTTGTTCATTAAATCAGAACTATGAGTATAAGTCTAATCCATAAAATAATCATCAAATACATTATTGGCTACATATTGATTCAAAGGATCTAACCTTATACAAAACTTCTCTAAAAGTATGTCCTCCAAAAAATCATGATTCAACAACCTTAGTAAATAATGCTTAAACTCTTTGTATGCTTCAAATAGTTTCTCCTCTAGGACCTTCTTGTAATAAAAGATCTCATCTCTCAATTCAACCTTCTTTCTTGCTAGGAATCACTTGAAGTTACGGTCACCCACTCTACCCATAAATGGATAGAGTTAGATAGTAAGTTGTAGGTCCAATTTCTAGCTTCTCCAGTGAGAGAGTACTTGAAAACCCTCACTCTAATATCATCATTGGTGAAGTTTTTATGCATATGCATTGTATGAATGAAGTTTTTCAAGTGTTGATGGGGATCATAATCTGTGGAGTTTTGAGATTGCAATTCCATTTTGAGCATTGTATAAATGTTGACATCAATCTTGAAAGTTGCAACATTCATAAGGTGGAATAATTGCATTCTCATAATCAAGCTCCTAATATTGGTCTACGAACACGTTCTCTAGCTCAGAAATATTAGTGTTTGTTGCATGTACAGTTGCTAAGATAGAAACTTTCGTTGCAGCCTCAGCTGTGATCTGTGCTGCTAATGCATACTATGTTGCTTGTGCTATCATATTCACTTGATTCACAAACATAGCAATCAAGATATGATGGAACTATAGACTTATTCAATATAAACACCAATGAGTAATCTCAAAGTCGTATTCTCTGGCAATGACAACAAATATTGATACGCTAAAAAGTACACTTTAAAATGATCTAAACGATGTATAGTAACTCAAATAAGGTGGGGTCAAATCCCATTAGGAATAGACTAGAAATGATACAAATCAAATGATTACTTGATTGACAGTTTAAATATCTATATGAAAATAGAAAATGTTGTTTAGAAATTGTTGTAATGAATGATTATTTCAAAAATGTTGGTTTTGAGATCTATAACTGAAATAGTTTTAGTGAATTTGTTTATAAAGTATATTGATTAAAGAGTTGTATTCGCTCATGAAATATAGTGTTCTTGATTTATATGCAATTATAGATATTTAGATATGATTGGGAGTCATGGAGAAATAAGAAAGTTTTTGTATATTACATTTGTTATCAATTATCATCCTATTATTAGTAATGATTATTTGAGATTAAAATGGATTGTTGATATGATAATGTCTGATGTGCCACGAGTGCCCCGGATAATTTTATTAATTCACTTTTGGATGATGTGTCATGATTGTGTGTGAAATAGATATTGATGTGGATTTTATCATCCTCCCATTACTCATATGAAAATGTCTATTTGCCTTGGTTCTGAAACACTATTATGACATGTGGATCTTAGATATGCCGATGAAATATGGTTTCAGAAATTAATGTTTATGTCAATGAAAAATGGTATCGGCGATTGATATTTATGTTAATGGAAAATGATTCCAGCAATTAATGTTTATGTCAATGGATAATGATTCTGACAAGTGAGATATGTCTATGAGAAAGGGTTCCAGTGGATGCATTGACTGATATGTTCCCCACATGTCCCGTGTTTCTAGGCAGCATGTGTGTATCGATAGGACAAACATCCATCACTCTATATGAAATTTGTTTTACATTGCACTGCATCTCATCATCATTCTTGGCCTTTATGAGAAAGTTGGTATGTTCATGATTATATGAATTTGAAAGGTCGTGATGATATTATGGAAACTCTGATGTGTGATTTATGGTATATTACGTGTATTGTGTTGTTCTATTACTTGTAAAATTACTAGGATGAGTTGATTCTAATCTCTGTGCAAGTTTTAGTATGTGAAGGTTTGAATGATGTGTCAGGGTACTTACGTTCAATATTACTTGATATATGGTTAGTTAGAGATGCTTGTTGAGTATCATTGTTGTATTGGTGCTCACTCCCTTTCTTTCTAACTTGTGTAGGTTATAAGCCTGGACCGTTATGATCATTCCTACTACATCTTCGTCTAATGCCCAGTTTTGGAGTTTGTGAGGTAGCTACTTGTCATCCCGACAGATGTCACATACTCTTGATTATGTCTTTCTACTATTCTAGTATTGTACACATTCAGACTTATGGTTTCGTTGAATCTATTGTAAAAAATAGTGGCTTGTACACGTGACACTGGGTTTTGGGGGAATTTCTTGTTATGTTATGATTTCTGTAATGTTTATGTTATGTTTAGTCCTTGATTTCTTTCTTGCTTCCACATGTACCTATTGAAGGTTGTTTAGGTTGACGTGTCTTGGTGGGGTAAAGCAGGTGCCATCACATCCAGTTTTTTTTAATTGTGACAACACCAGCCACAGTTCAATCATAGTTACCTGAAATTTCATCCAATCCAAGTCCAAGGTCTCAAGCTCACAATCACGATAATATTACACTAATAGATTAAAAAATCAGAAAACGGCACACAACTACACTTGAACAATCGATGTGTAATCTATGTTTTAAACTATCTAGAATCATTCTAAGGATCCTATTTTGTCAACCAAGACTAACATTTATCCTAATCTAAGACCTTACAGCTACAATACTAAACTAATGTCTTAACAATGGCAAAAATGTGACAAAAGATGTTACAATCCTAAATTCTCATCCTACAACCTTCCTAATGATCATGCAACTCATTTTATATAGAACTAATTAATCTATGTCTAAAAGACAAGATCGTAACCTACCAAAAGACTGAAACCGCACTCAAACCTCTATTCGAGAGCTTTAACTTTTCAAACAGCCTTGGAACGATGTCACACTATCAAAATAGTGACTCCAACATTAATATGATTATTTTGATATCCAAAAAGCAACAATAAAGCTCGGGTCCAAAATTGGGTCTAAAATTGCATTGTGAAACCCATGCATGAATCATAAAATTGACTCTGTTAATGAATCTCAACTCACTTAAGGAACTTATACCCAAAAAAAGGTACACTCTAAGCATACACGAAGAATAAAACAACCCACACTAAAAACCTCAAGAACAGTCAAATTAGGAATCAAAAGAAGGGAAATCAAGGGAAACCTACAAGATAAATACGAGAAGAACGATCCAAGCAACGTCCTGGTGCTACCAATAACAATTCCTAACAACTACCATTGATTCCCTTTTTAATCTTGAGCTGATAATGTCTCTAGAGTTGGGGAACTTGAATATAACTACCACTCACTTATATATCATGATCGCTGGTCCCATAGGGTCGCAGTCGCGATGATTAAGCTTTGACCTAGTCCACAGACCCTTCATCCTGATTGTAATGGTCATGTCTCAAGACCGTGATTACCAGGAAAATTAGCCTTCGTGGTCATGAAGACCATTTCTTCTGGCCTTTGCGAATGCAACTCTAAGAATGTGAATGTGAAGAGCAACATTGGATGCACCAACAAAGGCTGCATTAGTTCAACTTGAAGCTAAGAAAATGCCTCAATAGGGGCTCGAGATTTTTTCGAAACCCCATGCATGTAAATAAATACCCATCAAAATTGACATTCCAGACTTAAAGGAATTGATGAAACAACCAATGGGGTCATTTTGATAAAATGTTGATTCAAATCAACTCTCACACAAAACAACCAAACAACATTTCACAAAATATCACTAATTCATTGTGATCACCTTTGGATCCAAACCAAAGGTTATTCTAGACCAAACTCAATGATTTGGAGCTAACGATGCTGAGGAAAATATCATCTAAGTCCTTTTACCAAGAATATTGGCCGAAAATATTTTCAACATACAAGCTCCAAAAAGAGTAAAACTCACCAAAACTCTCCCAACCACCTTAAAACGTATGCCACCTATCCCAACACATTAAAAACACTACGCAAAAGTTATGTGAAGGGATAAAACAACCACAACACACAAAAGCAAGAAAATGAAAAAGAGGGTCATTACATTATACTTAAAATAGATGGATATACATGAGTTTTTATTCTTAACTTGGATAAAATATGGGTAAGATATGCCACTTGGATACGTAAAATATGTCAAAGATCACCGCTCTACACTTCAATGTTTTGTTCTTCATCGAATAATTCATCAAATACCATACAAGTCTAATGCCTTAACAACACCTATTGGACAAGGTTACTCATACTAAGGTTCATAATACAACACAATCATGATCTGGAATTCACTCATGCAAGCACAGTCTATTAAAAGCAAAGACTCTTCATGCAAACGATACCACCTGTAAATCTGATTCTTCATGAAATATACGGTCAAGATACTCATGTACAAGTGTTAAAATTATCAAGTCATCAATTCTAACTATTAAGTTCCCTCTCCCTCACCATTTAATTAAAGAAATGCCATGTTCACATAACATGCAGATATACTGTCAAACAAAATTCAAGACATACCATAAGTTTGCTATTACTGTATTATTCAATCACTCAAAGCATAAAACTGTAGGATCGAGAGAAATTTTTAGGTTGTAATGTCGGATAAAGAATGGAGTAGAAATTATTTGGCTTGAATTGTGATTACTCTTCCCTATGCATATTAAGACAATAACTCACACAATTCAAATCCTTTCCTTATATCGTTTCCTCTTCCAACATATGGTTGCTTCTCCCTCGACTTTTCTTTAGTTTTGTCCTTTTTTTCTAGTTCACTTAGTGCTAGAAAGGACCCATTTTTTCACATTTTTTGTTATCTTTCTACATTTTCATTTTTTATATTCAATGTCCCGACTCAAAGCATACCCTAGGTGTAACATGGAGTATAGGACCTCGAAAGGCTCTACACAAGCCACTTAGCATATATCATACAAGAAAATAGAAACTTAAGAGAGTTTAAAAGACAATTTCAAAATATAGGAGTTTATAAAACGTAGCGGAAGTCTAACATAGTCTCAAAGCAATCTAGTACATCAAGAGAGTGATTGGGAGGTACCCATACATCACACACAATACCAAAAAGTAAAAACAATATGAAATAAAGGCTCGGTCCTCAAAACATGAGGACTCAACAGTTTTCAACTACTAAGTGATCCCTAGCCACGGAGAAACGAAACTAGAGCGTCGGACCCAACATTAGTAAAATAATGTAAGAAAGAGTATGCGTTAGTACAAAGAATGTCTCAAGTATGATAGCAATGCATAAAAGTATGAAATCATGCTAAAAGGACTTTTCGTGACATACAAAGATCAAGTTCAAACATAAGATAGGGGGTTAGAAAATATAATCGTGATCATGGTCAATGAAAGTAGAAATCATCTTAAAACGCATGAGAGATACTTTTTGAAGTAACCTTAATTCATTATTGTAGGAGATTTACCTTTAACCGACATAGAGACCATATGAGATATAACATGGAATCTGGTGTCTACTCCACTCTAAAAAGATGTGTTCTCACTTTCCAAGGTAAAAACCATGAATTTCTAGCTTACGTGGATCACTAGCTAATGTCTATCTAGATGGTGGCACATAGTTTATGAAAAATGGGTAATCACCACTTGTCCACTCAGTCCTAAGCATAACTCCCACGAAATATTCATTAGTCTTATCTAATCTTAACATTGATGAGACATGGGTATTCACCACTTGTCTTATCATTTAAAGGACATGGGTAATCGACGCTTGCCTTATCATAAGAATAACTCCTTAACTTGATTTATCTTAGGTGAGAAGACCTTTTAACCCTATGAATCCTTTATGTAAGAAAATCCTTTAACAACAACAACAATCACATTGATACTTTACTCTTAAAGCATCCTTAAAACATTTACATCATTTTCATAAAGAACATGCATATCTTCATAAACTCATCTTTCATGATTCAAAAGCTTCATATTATGATCAATTCTAGAAAACATAGATTTCACATGGCTTCATGGGGATTCAACTTAAAACTTGTCATTACTTCAATTCATGCATAAAAATAAAAATAAAAAATCAATAATATCATATTGAAAGGAACCCATGAGATTGAGTAAAAACCCTAACTTCCATTGGAGATTCTACCTTATAAAAATAGGAGAATTTAGGAACCCTGTGGAGGAAAGGAATCCAAAGGTGAATACTATCATACCTTGATTCCAAGAGCTTACAATCAATGGTGAACTTGGAGACTTGACCTTGAAACCCTAGTCTTCTCTCCAAGCTTTTAGAGAGAGAAATATTTGGGGAAGAACTTTGATCAACTTTGGGATTTTGGTAGAATGAGTTTAATTGAGGAATTTTAGAGGTAAAAATGTTTATATAGGGTCTCTAATAGAAGGTAAAACGATATATTATTTGGTTAAAATAATTAGAAAAAAACCCAAAAGACCCTTATTAAAATAATTATCGACCTCACCAACAGCTAGACCTAATATCTGTTGGTCACACCACGGACCATCCTGGTTGGTCGTGGGTAGGGTCAGAGACTATTAAAATTTTGGACCCCCAACGATGGACCCTCGTACGGTCCGTGGGTCCACCTACGAGCAGTACATCTCAGCCTTTGGTCCCGACTTTTGATTCTAAAATTTCTCTAAGTCTAGGACTCACCTACGAGGCCTACCTACGGATCGTGTGTCAGGCCACGGACCGTTGGTGGCTCTGTTGGCCCTAGCACCAGATCCTGCAAACCTGCAATTTTTCATCTTTTTGAATTTGAGGTGTTACCTTATCTCCTTCTTGGGAACATTCATCCTTGAATGAGATTTAAGACATTAAAAGGAAAGGAACTTAACCTAACAACCCAACATGAATGCAATCATATAAATACACATATCCGAGGAGGAAACATCAACTCCAAGCTAAAGCATGTTTAAAACATCATCTCATGAAGTCTATATACAACTCATACTCAAATGCACATAAACATGGAGAAATCAACCAAGTTAAGTCTTTTACTCAAAATTTAAGCTTTTCATGAACCTGCATAAATGAGGAAATCATGGGAATATCTAAGACACATGACACCAAAATAGTAGATCATGAAGAACTAAATACCTCAAGCTAGAGTAGAAACAAACAGAAAGAGATGAGGATAATGGAACATCATATTGGCCTCAGCCTCCCAAGTTGCATCCTCAACTAATTGATTCCTCTATAGAACCTTTACGGAAGCAACTTCTTTATTTCTCAACTCATTAACTTGCAAGTCTAAAATCTCAACTGGAACTTCCTCGTAAGAAAGATTCTCCTTAACTCCCAAACCTTCTAACGGAACTATAAATGCCGGATCTCCAACACATTTCTTGAACAAGGTGACATGAAAAACTGGATGCACCGATGCCAAATCATTAGGAAAATCAAGTTCATAAGCAACCTTACCAATTCACCTCAAAATCTGATATGGGCCTACATAGTGGGGACTAAGCTTCCCTTTCTTACCAAATCTCATTACACCCTTCATGGGTGAAATTTTAAAGTAGACCCAATAATCTACATCAAACTCAAGATTTCTTCTTCTAACATCGGCATAGGACTTTTGTCGACTTTGAGCCGTTTTCAACCTTTTACTAATAAGCCAAACTTTTTCCATAGCCTCATGTACCAACTCAGGACCTATCAAGGAAACTTTACCCACTTCAAAACAACCTATAGGAGATCTACGCCTCCTACCATATAAAGCCTCAAATGGAGCCATGCCAATACTTAAGTGATAGCTATTGTTGTATGCAAACTCAATCAAAGGCAAGTGATCGTTCCAATTACCCTTGAAGTCAATTACACATGCTCTCAACATATCTTCCAAAGCTTGGATTGTAGCTCCGCTTGTCCATTAGTTTGTGGGTGAAAGGTCGTACTAAGCTTTACACGAGTACCAAGAACCTTTTGGAAAGATATCCAAAACTAAGAAGTGAATTGGGTACCATGATCGGAGATAATGGATAGGGTCACTCCATGCAACCTAACCATTTCCCTCAAATACAACTTTGCATAGTCCTCCGCCAAATAAGAAACCTTAATGGGAATAAAATGAGCCAATTTCGTCATTCGATCTATAATAACCCAAATCAATTCATGTTGCCGCCGGGTGCGTGGTAAACCAACAATGAAGTCCATATTCAAATCTTCCCACTTTCAAGTAGGAATGCTAATATCTTGAGATAAACCTCCCGGCTTTTGATGCTCAACTTTCTCTTATTGGAAATTAGGCTACTTAGCCACAAATTCCATAATATCCTTCATCATCCCATTCCACCAATAGATCTCCCATAAGTCACAATGCATCTTGGTGACTTCTGGGTGAATGGAATATCCAGAACCATGGGCTTCTGATAAGATTTTCTCTTTCAAGTCATCTACATCGGGAACACACAAATGACCTTTGATATCTAAGCTCACCATCCCCCCTGGGACAAAGCCTCATCTGACTTCTTAAGCTTCGTTTCCTTCATTTCAACCAAGATCAGGTCAAGACCTTGCTTGACTTTCACATCTACCACAAAAAATGATTGAACAATTGTGAACAATAACACTACATTTGGTAGAGTCAACCAACTGAATACCTAATCAGGCTAATCTATGAACATCTCGAATCAACTCCTTCTTACCATCCTCAATATAAGCAACACTACCCGTCGAAAACCGACTAAGACAATCCGCCACCACCTTCGCCCTGCCGGGGTGATAGATAACACTCATATCATAATCCTAACTCAAGTCACCTTCTTTGGTGAAGATTTAGATCTTTCTGTTTAAACATATATTGCAAACTCTTGTGGTTGGTAAAACCATCAACATGAACACCATACAAGTAATGCCTCAAAATCTTTAGGGAAAACACAACCGCCGCTAGTTCAAGGTCATGGGTAGGATAATTCTTTTCATGAATCTTAAGTTTCCTAGAAGCATAAGCAATGACTTTCCCATTTTGCAGGACACATCCCAACCCAATTTGTGAAGCATCACAATAAATAAAAATTCCATCAGTTCCTTCCGGTAAAGTCAACACCGGAGAGGTAGTAAGTCTATCCTTCAATTCTTGGAAACTCTTTTCACATGCTTCAGACCATGTGAACTTGACCTTCTTTTGGTTCAATGATATCACTGGAGAGGCAATCGAAGAAAACCCCTCAACAAACCTTCTGTAGTAACCAGGAAAACCCAAGAAACTTCTAATATCTCAAGGGGATAAAGTTCTCGTCCAACTCTTAACCGCATCTGTCTTCTTAGGTCTACTTCAATACCCTTACTAGAAACAATATGACAAAGAAAATCCAGGGACCTTAGCCAAAACTTACATTTGCTAAACTTTGCAAAGAGTTGTTGATCTTTGAGGACTTGTAACATAATCCTCAAATGATCGGTATGCTCAGCTTCACTCCTCGAATAGATCAATATATATCATCAATGAACACAATCACAAATATGTCAAGGTATTTTCTAAACACCCTATTCATCAAATCCATAAATACGGTTGGAGCATTAGTTAAACCAAATGACATAACTAAAACCTAATAATGACCATACCAAGTTCAAAAATCCATCTTCAGAATGTCATATTCCGTCGCCATCAATTGGTGATAACCCGACCGTAGGTCAATCTTAGAGAAGTAACTTGCTCCTTGAAGTTGATCAAACAAATCATATATCCTCGGGAGAGGATATTTGTTCTTAACAGTAACCTTGTTAAATTGTCGGTAGTCAATACACATACAGAGCAAACCATCTTTTTTTCTAACAAACAAGACTGGAGCACCCCATGGAGAGATACTCGGTCGAATGAAGCCCTTATCCAACAAATCTTTCAATTTCTCCTTTAATTCCTTATGTTCTGCCGGAGCTATTCGGTAAAGAATAATATAGATAGATTACGTATTTGGGAGACGGTCAATACCGAAGTTTATTTCTCTTTTAGAGGAACACCGGGTAAATCAATGGGAAACACTTCCAGACTACATATCCCTAACTCGCACCATATGGAATATGCAACCCTTAGAAATAATATCTCTAGCTTTAAGACAAGAAACAAACTGACTCTTAGGCATAGAGTTTCTCCCTTTCCACTCTAGGATGGGTTCATTTGGAAACTGAAACTTGACTACACGAGTTCTACTTTCAATAGAAGCATAACATGAATGCAGCCAATCTATACCAAGAATAACATCAAAATCTAACATGTCATGCTCTGCAAGATCAACATGAGTGACTCTACGGGATAAGGAGACGTGACACTTTCTATAGACCCTCTTAGCCACAATAGAATCACCAACTGGAGTAGAGACATAAAAAGATTCTATCAACACATCTAGAAGAACATCAAACCTCATAGCCACATATGGAGTCACAAAAGACAAGGTAGCACCAAGATCAAGTAAAGCATAAACATCAAGTTGGAATACTTTCAACATACCAGTAACCACATTAGGAGAACCCTTTTGCTCATGTAGAATCTGAAATGCATAGAATTGGTTTTGCTTTTGATTACCACTAGAACTTGAGGAAGGGTAAGGTGGAACCCGTCGACTATTATCTCCATCATTCTTAGCAATGGAGGGACGATCTCTTATCTTATGATCTATCTTGCCACAATCAAAACGTGCATTGGAACTGACTAGACATTTACCCTCATGCTTTCTTCCACACCTAGTACAAGTAGACAATGAAGATCTACTACCATTCCCTCCTTGAGGCTTAGCGTTAGACACCCTATATTTTTTTAATTTAGGAGGAGCATTGGAGGTTCCTTGGCCAGAAAACCTTTGTCGAAACTTAGAACGACCATGTTTCTCTGACCTTGAATGTGAAAAGTTACCATCACCAGTCTTGGCCCTCTTTGCCTCCCTAGACCTTTCCTTAAGTTTCTCCTCTTCAATTTGTTGAGCATGAACCATGAGACGATAAATGTCCATATCATTGATAAGCGTAGCGGTACGACATTCCTTAACCACTATTTCAGACACACCCAAAACAAACTTACTTATTCTTGCCCTAGGATCGGCAACCATAGTAGAAGCATATCAAGACGATTGTGTGAACTTTAAAGCATAATCCTTCACACTCATACTTCCTTGACGAAGGTTGATAAATTCAAGCTCATTTGCCTTCCTTATCTCAAGGGGAAAGAACCTATCAAGGAAAGCAACCTTGAACTTTTCCCAATCAAGAGGACCCACATCTTCTATCCTCTCTTCTTTCCATTAGTTGAACCATATTTGAAAAACACCCTTAAGTTGATAAGCGGACAACTCCACCTTTTCCACCGGCGTCACTCCCACTGTCACGCCCCAAGCTACCCCAAAGACGCGGACACGGGACCTAGGACCACAAGTGATCCCAAGCTAACCCTGCTGGCATGATCATGAGCATACTAAAGATAATAAACTGATGCGGAAGCTAAATCATAAATAAATCTGAAAAGATGGGGAATACCCATATACTGTAACTGAATATATGAAATC
>JAJOOR010034957.1:0-29217 GCA_036250505.1 Solanum acaule | reverse complement strand
ACAATTCCTCTCCCTTGGGCTTGAGCTCTTCTTCCCCAATAAGACACCTTTGGATAAGCGATTGAAGCCCATTGAGCTTATCATTGAACTCCTTGGTTTGAGATCTTGTTATGGGCCTCCTTGGAGTTTCTAAAGCTTCATCCTTGTCCTTCAATGGAGTAGAGCTTCCTTGGATGCTATCATGGAGTCATACCAATGCTCGAATGATCGCTATTATTATGACCAAACTCAATCAAAGGCAAATGATCATCCCAATCGCCCTTGAAGTCAATCACAGAAGCTCTTATTATATCATCCAATGTTTGGATAGTACACTCTGCTTGCTCATCAGTTTGGGGATTAAAGGTCAACTAATCTTAACACGAGTACGAAGGCGTTTTTAAAAAGATTTGCAAAACAGAGAAGTTAATTGGGTACCACAATCTCCGATAAGGAATAGGGGCACTACATGAAACCAAACCATCTCCCTTAGGTACAACTTAGCATAGTCGTCCGTCGAAAATGAAACCTTGATGGGAATTAACTGAGTCAATTTTAGCATACGATCCACAATAACCCAAATCGAGTCATGTTATCTCTGATTGCAAGGTAAACAAACAATAAAGTCAATATTAAGATTTTCCCACTTTAAAGTGGGGATGCTAATATCTTGACATAAACCTCCTCCTGGGTTTTGGTTCTTAACTTTCACTTGTTGACAATTAGGACACTTGGCCACAAATTCCGCAATATCATTCTTCAACCCATTCCACCATTAGACCTCTCGTAAGACACAGTACATCTTGGTAGCTCCTCAGTGAATGAACTATCAAGAAATATGGGCTTATAATTAAATCTACTCCCTCAAATCATATACATTGGGAACACACAAATTACCTTGATATCGAAGCACACTATGTCCCTCTTAGGAGAAAGCCTCGACAAACTTTATAAGCACCATTCCCTTCAATTCAACCAAAATCGGATCAAGATCGTGCTTGGCTTTCACATTTGACACAAAGGACAATTGTGAACCATTATAAACCAGGACACCAACTTCTTTAGAATCAACAATTTGAACACCCAATCGGGCCAATCTATGAACATCTCAAACTAACTCCTTTTTATCATTCTCAACATGAGAAACACAACCCATTGATAGTCGACTTAGAGCATCTGCCACCATATTTTCCTTTCAGGGTGATCCAAGACACTCGTGTCATAATCATGAAACAACTCATGCCACCTCCTTTGGTATAAATTTAGATCCTTTTACATGAACACATATTGGAAACGATTTTGGTCGATAAACACATCAACATGAACACCACAAAAGTAATGCCTCCAAATCTTTAAGACGAAAACAATAGCCGCTAGCTCCCAATTATGAGTAGGATAGTTCTTTTCATGGACTTTAAGTTGAAGTGAACCATAAGCAATAACCTTCCCATTTTCATAAGAATACACCCTAATCCAACCCTTGAAGCATCCCACTAAACCACAAACCCATCGGATCCTTCTGGTTAATTATACATCGGCGTGGAGGTATGCCTATCCTTCAACACTTGGAAACTATTCTCATATGCTTCTGACCATAAGAACTTAACTTTCTTCTAAGTCAATGTAGTCAATGGAGAGGCGATCGAAGAGAACCTTTCACAAACCTTCTATAGTAACCAACAAAACCCAACAAACTTTGAATATACAAAGGAGATAGAGGCCTAGGCCAACTCTTAACCACATTCGGCTTCTTGGGATCTACCTCAGTACCTATACCGAAAACAATGTGACCAACAAAAGCCAAAGATCACAACAAAAACTCACATTAACTAAACTTTGCAAAGAGTTGTCTATCCTTGAAGACTTGCAACACAGTCCTCAAAAGATTGTTGTTCTCTCTCTAACTTCTTGAGTAGATCAATATGTTATCGATAAACACAAACACAAACATGACTAGATATTGTCTAAACACTTTATTAATCAAATACATAAATGCGGTCGGAGCATTAGGCAAACCAAACAACATTATCAAAAACTCATATTGACCATACTGAGCTTGAAAATCCAACTTTGGAATGTCACATTCCTTCACCCTCAATTAGTGATGACTCGACCAGAGGTTAATCTTAGAGAAGTAGCTCGCTCCTTGGAGTTGACCAAACAAGTCATCTATTCTTGGAATATGATACTTATTCTTAATAGTAACATTATTCAATTTATGGTATTAAATACACATGTGAAGTTAACCATCTTTCTGTTGAACAAACAAAAAAGTAGAGCACCCCATGGAGAGATACTCGGTCGCATGAAGCCCTTATCAAAAAAATGTTTCTATTTCTCTTTCAATTCCTTAAGTCTGCCGGAGCCATTCGGTCAGAAGGAATAGATATAGGTTGCGTATCTGGAAAAAGGTTAATGCCAAAGTCTATTTCCCTTTTGGGAGGAACACCGAGTAGATCATCAAGAAACACTTTCGGAAACTCATTAACAATGGGGACCGACTAAAACATTGGGGTTTCATAACCCATATCCCTAACACAAAAAAGATGGTATATGAAACCCTCATAAATCATCTTCTAGCTTTAAGACAAAAAAACTCTTTCTAGCTTTAAGACAACAAATTAACCCTTAGGTGTACAACTTCTCCCTTTCCACTATAGGATGGGTTGATTAGGAAATTGAAACTTGACCCTTCGAGTTCTACAATCAATAGAAGAATAACAAGAATGGAGCCAATCCATACGTTGAATAACATTAAAATCTAACATATAACACTCTACAAGATCAACATGAGTGAATCTATGAGATAAGGAGACGAGACAACTTCTATAGACTCTATTACCCACAATATATTCACCAATAGGTGTAGAGACAGGAAAAAGGATCTATAAAAACATTCGAAAGAATATCAAACCTCATAGTCTCATATGGCATCACAAAAGACAAAGTAGCACGGGATCGAGAAAAGCATAAACATCAAGATGAAATACGTTCAACATACCGGTAACCACGTCAGGAGAACCCTCTTGCTCATGACAAGTATGAAGTTCACAAAACCAGTTTTTCTTCGGAGCAGTTGAACCCGAACAACTAGGCAGAGATATCCTACCATCTTTCCCTTTGTCAATTCTAGATTGACAATCCTTCAAGAGGTGACCACGCTTGCCACAACCGAAGCAATTTTTGTACCTATCAAGCATATTTTTGGATGGTTGTTGCCACTCTTTTGGCATTTAGGAACTGAGAATCCATTTCAACCACCATTTTCTCCTTGAAGCTTAAGGTAGACACTTTTTCATGGTTGAACTTCAGAGCGAGATCATGGGAGGAACCTTGACCAGAAACCTTTTATCTAATTTAGAAATATCATGTCCATTGGACCATGAATGTGAAAAGTCACCATCACCGGTCTTTGAGCTCTTTGCCTCCCTAGAGCATAAACCATAAGCGAGAAATTATCATATCATTGATGAGGATTGCAATATGACCTTCCTTAATCACCATTCCAGACACACATAAAAGTATTGCTCATTCTTGTCGTATGATCAACGACCATAGTATAAGTATATATAGACAATTGTATAAATTTCAAAGCATACTCCTTCATATTCATGTTTCCATGACGAACGTTAATGAATTTAAGCGCCTTTGCCTCCCTCATCTCAAGGGGAAAGAACCTATCAAGCAAAGCAACCTTAAACTTTTCCCAATCCAGAGGACTTGCATCAATCCCCCCCCCCCCCTTCCCTTTTCCTTCCATTAGTTAAAAAATACTTGAGCAACACCCTTAAGTGGATAAGGGGCCAATTATGCCTTTTCCACCAGCGTCATACCCATGATCATCAAAACTTTGTATAATACCTCATTAATGAACTTTCAAACCATGGAACTCCAGAGGATTCATTCTAGTGAAGTCTCTCACTCTAGTTGCTGCCGTACCCACAATTAGGTTCATGGGGACCACAACCTCCCTATTGGATTCGGTCATCATGGATTGAGCGAACACTTGAACAGCATCCTGAAACTCAGCATTAGACCCCAAAGGGTCGGCCGAAACTTGTGGAGCTTCTTGAGGAGCTTCTAGTTCCTCATTCTCACCCGCATTTCTTCTAATGTATGTTCTTCGAGGGGCCATATTTTGAAAAGTGTCGGATAGGGATTATGAGAGAGATATATAGAGTTACACTCTATCGTACAACTTTAGAATGATGAAAGAAGTGGAATTTCCTAAAGATCGTATAGCTCTCATTCATAACTGGGGCGCGCTTCACACCCATAAACATGACTCTACTCAACGTGCCTTATGAGACATGATAGGACCTTTCTAAACCTTATGCTCTGAATATCAAGTTTTTCATAACCTAAAGTACAACCTAGATGTGACATTGCATATAGAACTCCGAGAAACCCGACACAATCCACTTAGCATACATAATACAAGATAACAAAATTTAAAGAGATCGAAAGGAGCATTTTGTATGAAAGAGTTTGACAAAAGAGGAAGTCTAATATAAGTATCAATGTCATCTATTAAATCAATAGGAAAGTGATTAGGACATAACTGAAACATGACATACAAATTTTAAAATGAAATGACATAAGGCTATAAAATGTCTAAGTCCTCGGAACATGACGACTCAACAATAGCTTGGAGAACCTAATCGATGTCTAGCCACGAGTGTGCGAGGTGTGAACGTCAGACCCTACATTCATGAGATAATGTAGCATCAAGTATGCATTAGTACATGGAATAAACTAAGTATGCAGCAATATGCATAAACATGAACATGATGATATAAATTACTTAAATGAATAGGCATGATCATAATGGAACATTTAAAAGCTTTTAAAGAGGACATGATATGAAGATCATAAAACATAGTCCATTTCATTATTATAAAAGACATGAGAAAAGCTTTGAAGAAAACATAATCATTTTGTGGGATCTTAGCTTTAAGCAACAATAAGACTATAAGAGTTGTATCATGGAATCTGATATATCCCTAATACCGATAGAATGGTAAATTACTTGCCAAGGTATAATCCATACATATCATCATTTGTTAAAGTGGATCCACTAACTAGGTCATTTAAGTCAATCCTACAGGGGCACATAATTTGGGACTAGAGGTTTCTAGGTCATTTAAGACAAGCCTCAACCTCAAAGCCCTCGCGGGGCAAAGTCTAAATACCAACGTAATAAATAAAAGTCAATTATGAATTTAACATAGGGAAAGGCAATGATCAATACCAATCCACACTTTTCAAGATAAAAACATAGAGTATCTCCTTAAACATAACTCAACAAGGATCAGAATACATTTCACCAATCTGAGTTCTTTTGTGAGAAATACCTTTCACGATCATTATCACCATAATAAGTGACAAATCCTTTCACCATAACATCAATACTTTCCTTTCAAAATCATCATTTATTCAGTTACAATAGCTTCATTAAAACATGCATATCTTCATAAATTTATAATTTATAATTCATGGGTTCATCAAAGGATACGAGTTGAAAAACATAATTAAGGCGAGGGTTAATGCCATTTCAACTAAATACCATGGATTACCATAAACTCATGCATTAGAATACGTAATAAATCATAATTAGAAGAAACACATATTTATTGGATTGAAACCCTAATTTGATCAATTGAGAGTTGAATTGGAAACTTTAAATCATTAGGGACCCCATGGAGGAATGGACTCCATGAGTGAATACACACATACCTTGATCCTTTAAGCCCATGAAAATGGAGGATTTGGAGACTTGAATGGAACCCGAGCTCTTCTTGTTCTTCCTTAGATTGAGAGAATATTGGGAAGATGAGTTTAGTAAAGTTTAGGGAATTTGAGAGAATGAATTCAAGTGGGTAATTTAGGGGTTTAAAAAACTTTATATAGGGCTTTGGGTAGAAGGTAAAACAACATAGTATTGGGTTAAAGACATTAAGGAAAGACCCAAAAGCCCCTTAAAAATAACTGTCGAGCCTCACCTACGGTTGAGATCTACGGTTTGTAGGTCCTATTACGGACCGTCTAGGTCAACTGTAGATAGATTTAGAAACTTGTAATCTTGACCTTTATTGCCATGGCCCATGTACGGTTGGTAGGTCTACCTACGAACCGTACATGGCTACCGTCGGTCGTAATAGTTCTCATAAAATTTAACCTCGTTCACCTTCTCACCTACGGATGCCATCTATGGTTAGTAGATTCTTATAACCAACCATAAGTAGGAGCCGTATGTCATGCCTGCAACACAAAATGTGCATTTTTTTCCTTCTAGTCAAAATCGGAGGTGTTACAATGTATCATGAGGATAATATGCACAAAAATTGTCCAAATGGATAGGGCACATTTGTCAGAGTCCCTGTAGGTGCACCGAGCTAGGAACTGAGTAGTTGGAGCCTTGGTCAATCGCTCCAGGCATGAAGTTACTAAGGCCTTGGGTGGGTGCACTGCAGGCAGCCTCTATTGCGCTAGGGAATAATTTTTTCGGACAACCCATCTAAACCCCACCCAAACCTTTTAATTTCAAAACCTATCCACATTCTTCCTCATTTTACTTATACCCGCCGCCCCATCCTTTCATATCCTCTCAATTCAAAAAAATATATTTTTCTTCTTTATTTCAACTTTCTCGCCCACAATCCAAACTTCTCCATAAAATTCTTCCATTTCCCATATCAAACCATATTCTTTTTTAACGCCTTGTATTCTCCATATGCTACTTTTTTTCATATGACACTTGACGTAGACTTATGGTATAGCTGAAGGACCATATTTCTTAGATGAGTAGTGTTTGTTTAAACTAGATTGGAAGGTGTTGTTTGCCTTTCACGTTTCACCATGTATGCTCTATGTCAACTCCAACGAAAGCATTTAAACTCGAGATAGTAAGGTCGTATTTCAGCTTATTGTTTAAGGTGAAGTGTTATGTTAAAGCAAAAGAAAGTAAGATTTAGAAAATGAAATAAAATAAGTGAGCTGCTTGCTTGACTTAACTAAGCTAGTAGGTGAAATGTAGTTGCATCACCTACTTTGACTTATTAGCCTGCCTAAAGGACCAATTAGGTGCTTAACCTACTAAGACTTAACTAAACTAGTAGGTGACAAGTAGGCGCATCACCTACTTTGAATTATTGACCAACCCAAAGGACCAAGTAGGTGTATCACCTACTAAGACTCTTTTGACCATGTAATTGGGCCAAGTACACTACTACCTACTTGTATTAATCTGGCCCAAGTTGAGTAGAAGAATAAGGAGAAAATGGACTGCCAAGGCCCAACATTCTCAAGTCCAAAAAGGCCCACGTGAAAACTCCAAATAGCTGAATCACCTACATGCATTAATTATGGCCCAAATTGACAAGAATAGTGGAATAATTGGCAGCAAGTCCCAACAAGTGTTGAAGTCCTCAAAATGCCCAAGTTAAAAGGCCAACTAGGTGGGTTACCTACTTGAAAATATATGGCCAAAAATTGGCCAAGAAAGACGGCCAATGCACCTCCCTTTGAAAGGGATAAAGATCAGATCTTTCTCTTCATTTTTAACTTGTAAAATATCAGATTTATTAAGTTTCTCTCTTGGTCCTTCTTGGCTTCAAACAGCAGCCCTAAAACACCTTAGGGTTCTTGAATATTGTCCCCCTTTTCAAGTAAAAGTTTGAAGGATAATTTCAGTTCTTGAAGTACATGTTTAGAGTATAAATTTCAAGAAAACTTAGGAAAGGCTACTGCCCATTTTTTCCTCTCTTTAAATACAGGTCTGGGTGGAGAATTTTGTATATCTTTGTCAAGATCTCATTGATGGTAATAAATCCTTGAGTTCAATATTCTCCTATTATGCTGAAAGATTTTTGGGGATTAATAGTGACTGCCTTTTGTATATTGTTGTTGGGGGCAGCTTGGGTATCTTGGCAAAGGATGTATGAAGTTGTATTAATGTATAGAAGAAGGGTGTAGTGGTTCACCATTTGTGTAAGGGTTGTATGGGCCTACTTTTCATCAAGGGTTAAGCTACTGTTTTCGAGAGCCTTAATGTGATTAGCTTCTAACATTAGCTTAATCATGACTTATATTGTAGATTAGTATCCAAAAAGAGAGGTTGAATCGTGATAGTTGTATTGGTCAGAAAATAAGGTATGTAAGGTTGTTCGATTCCATATTCCTTGGCATGAAATCTAGTATTTGCAATTAATATCAACAAAGTGAACTTCCTAAGCTCTATCCCTAGTAAGGGAAACATAGTGGCAGCGTACGATCTCCTATTGGCTAACAATATTTTTCCCCTCTTCCTAGTGTATCGAATTACTTCATTATATGTTCATTACTCTACATTTTTATAATTTTCCTCCTATATGAGAGTATAGAAATGGTATTTGCAAAATCAAACTTGGTTGATTCTCCTCTTAGTCAATTGAAGTCAATTGTGTCATTTAAACTCATAAGTAATGCATTTATGTTACATAACTCCTTTTTTTATTGTTACTCCCTTGAAGTTATTATTTTAATGTCTTCTGCTACTAGTTCGTAGTCCAAATCTAAAAAATGATTATGACCACCAAAACAACAATCTCAAAGATTAAAGAATCTAAGTGAAGCATTCTGTATAATTATGGGTCGCAGCCTAGGGGCAAATGCCTAGCATCGGCCGATCCCAATTGGAATAGAAGGGTGGCATCTCAGGGGCGAAATCCTACCATGGGCCAATCATAATTTGTGTAATTATGAGGACAACATCTCACGGGTTAAAAAGCCTAGCATGGGTCATCCTCTTCTACCATTGATCAGCTGGTCATTTGTATCACATGCCTTTTAAAGATCATAACGCATAGAAAAGTAAAGAAATGAATGTAACATGCATTCTCCCACAAGAGTAACAAAGGTGGTCTTTTTTTGTGATCTATGCACTTATATACGGATACCTGATTTCATTTGAGCCTTGTTTTACATATGTTATTGCCTTACATATCCAGTATATTTTTTCGTGATGACATACCTTATGGGGACGTTGCATTTCATGATGCACGCACATATACTCCAGCTAGTAGACCCCTTTAGTAGGAGCACAGGTACTCAAGGTTGATTCGGGGTGTACCAAGTCTTTGGCACCTATTTTATTACTGTATAATAGTTAAGGGTAAGGCGGGCCCTTGTCCCGCCCCAAACTAAGGTTTTTTATCTTATAGAGGCTTTGTTGACTAGTGTATATAGTTCAGATGTGTCTTGTATCTTAACAAGTTGTGGCCTCATCGGCCAAGTCTTGTCTATAAGTTTTGGGTCTACTTATGTTGGTTCGTATTGGTGCATACTATGTGAACTTGTCAAAACTTCTAGATTGTCATAGTTATATGCATAGGAAGCAAAATTTACATGTTGGTACTCTCGGGTCTTTAGGGCATCGGGTGCCTGTTTGTCTTAATGGGAACTTAGGCTTGGCGAAAGTCGTATCAGAGAAGCTCATCCTAGGGAGTCTACAAAGTTGTGTATATGTAGAATCTTGCTTATGGATGTGTTGTGCACCAGATTTTTAAACAAGAGGCTATGGGACATGTAGGAGTTGTCTCTTTTCTTTCATTTCTTAGATCGTGCGATAAAACCAATGTTGTAGGTGAATCATATAAAACTTCTAAATTGTTTTATTATAGAAAAGATGATGGTTACGAGGAGTAAAAGTATAGGTAAGCGAGTAGAAATGGCTGCCCAAGAAGGGACCAGCCAACCACCACCTAGTCAAGCTGTTCAAAGTGAGGCTCAAGATAAGTCTCTATCACAGACTTCCCTGACCCATCCATCTCTAGAGGGAAGTTGTACCTCAAGAACCCCCTATTACTGCTACCGAGCAAGATTTAAAGAATGCAGTCCAATTATTGACTCATATAGTTACTGGCCACGGCCAAAGGCAAGAAGGTCCAGTTGCAGGTACTACTGGTAAAAATAGAGCAACATGCATGTGGATATGTGATTTTCTTAATTTGGACCATCCATCATTCACTGGGTAAGATCTTAATGAAGATCCACAAGATTTTGTAGATCAAATCCAATGCACTTTGGATGTTATGCATGTTAGTGGTAAAAAATCACTTGAGCTAGCAGCATTGTAAGGCCCCGGATTCAGGAAAGGGCAAGACATCATTTTCTCAGAAGTTGTAGGTGCCAATCAACGAAGGCCACCCATGTCCCGTGGATGAAACCACAGACCGTAGGTGTGGTCCGTGGATGGCACTCCCCAAACAAATGTTGAAGGTCCAGGGCCACGGCCTGACCAACGAACTGTCAAAGTCGACATAAATCATATGCGGATGTTAGAAGGAGAGGACTATAACTTTCTATAAGGGATTGGGTGTTCTTGAAGATGTCACCAATGAAAAGGGTAATGAGATTCGGTAAAAAGGGAAAGTTCAGTCCACGCTATATAGTGCCATATATGGTTATCCAATGAATTAGCGATGTTGCATATGAGTTAGAGCTACCTCAAGAGCTTTCTACCGTTCATCCGGTGTTTCATGTGCTAATGCTTCGAAAATGAATCGGTGACCCATCTCGTAATAACTCCTACTGAAGATGTACAAGTTATGAGTGATCTCACTTGCGAAGAAGTACCTATTGCTATTCTAGATCAAAAAGTTAGGGAGCTAAGATATAAAGAAGTAGCATCTGTCAAAGTGTTATGGAGAAACCAACAAGATAAGAGGTTACATGGGAAGAAGAACAAGCAATGAAGTCCAAGTATCCTCATTTACTTCAATCTAAAGGGACAGGTCAAAGTGTTGAGTTGATGCATTGATAGGTAAGTATAAGGTTATATGAACTATGTGGCTAATAATATAATTTAACTTAGGGTTGAAGTGGTTTGGAGCTGGCTAACTATGCTAACATTTGAGGAAGAATGTTCTTAAGGAGAGGAGAATTTAACACCCTGTATTCTCCATATTCTACTTTTTTTTGGAGCTAGCTAACTATGCTAACATTCGAGAAAGAATGTTCTTAAGGAGAGGAGAATTTAACGCCCTGTATTCTCCATATTCTACTTTTTTTTCATATGACACTTGACATAGACTTATGGTATAGGTGAAGGACCATATTTCTTAGATGAGTAATGTTGGTTTAAAACAGATTGGAAGGTAATGTTTGCCTTGCACTTTTAAGCATGTATACTCCAAGTCAACTCCGACAAAAGCATTTAAACTCGAGATACTAAGGTTGTATTTGAGCTTAAAGTTTGAGGTGAAGCAATAAGTTAAAGCAAAAGGAAGTAAGATTTAGAAAATGAAATAAAATAAGTGAGTTGCTTGTTTGACTTAACTAAGCTAGTAGGTGACAAGTAGGTGCATCGCCTACTTTGACTTATTGACCATCCCAAATGACCAAGTAGGTGCATCCCCTACTAAGACTTAACTAAGCTAGTAGATGATAAGTAGGCGCATCACCTACTATGACTTATTGACCAGCCCAAAGGACCAAGTAGGTGCTTCACCTACTAAGACATTTTTGACCATGTAATTGGGCCAATTAGACTACCACCTACTTGCATTGATCTGGCCCAAATTGAGTAGAATAATAAGGGGAAAATAGACAGCCAAGGCCCAACATTTTTGTCCAAAAAAGGCCCAAGTGAAAATTCCAAGTAGGTGGATCACCTACTTGCATTAACTATGGCCCAAATTGACAAGAATAGAGGGATAATTGTCAGCAAGGCCACACAAGTTTTGAAGTCCTCAAAGGTCCAAGTTAAAAGGCCAAGTAATTGGGTCACCTACTTGCCAATATATGGCCCAAAATTGGCCAATAAAGTCGGCCAATGCACCTCCCTTTTAAAGGGATAAAGATCAGATCATTTGCTTCTTTTTTAACTTGTCAAATTTCAGATTTATTAAGTTTCTCTCTTGGTCTTTCTTGGCTTCAAAAAACAACCCTAAAATACCTTAGGGTTCTTGAACATTGTCCCCCTTTTCAAGTAAAAGTTTGAAGGAGAGTTTTAGTTCTTAAAGTACCAGTTTAGAGGATAAATTTCCAGAAACTAAGGTAAGGCTACTACCCAATTTTGCCTCTCTTTAAATACAGGTTTGGGGTGGAGAATTTCGTATATATTTGCCAAGAACTCATAGATGGTGATAAATCCTTGAGTTCAATATTCTCCTATTATGCATAAAGATTTTTGGGGATTGATAGTGGTTGCCTTATCTATATTGTTGTTGGGAGCAGCTTGGGTAACGTAGGAAAGGATGTATGAAGTTGTATTAATGTATAGAAGAAGGGTGTGGTGGTTCACCACTTGTTTAAGGATTGTATGGTCCTACTATCCGTCAAGTGTTTAGCTATTGTTTTTCGAGGTCCTTAATGAGATTAGTTGTTAACATTAGGTTAATCATGACTTATATTGTAACACCCTAGATTCGAGAAGCGGCATAACAGTAAGTTTCCAGAAGTTGCAGGTGCCATCTGAGAAAGGCCAACCATGGCTCGTGGATGCGACCACGGACCATAGGTGTGATCCATGGATTGGCCACCAAAAATGCTCAGAAGTCATGAACCACGGCCAGACCAACGGACCAATCTGTGGTCCATGGCCCGTGTTCAAGGGTCCGTAGGTCAGGACCCCTAAACCAACTTTATGAGTGAGAATGACGGTGATGCATGATGGACCGTCCACGGTCCGTCTATTAAGGGGTGTCGATGGTAGGTCGACAATTATCTTAGGGGTAGTTAGGTCTGTTTCTAATTGGTTTATCCCTATACTACGTCATTTTACCCTTCATCTATAAAACTATATAAGTTATTTCAACCCACAAATTAGTTCATTCACCTCATTCTGTTCAAATTCACACAAAAAAACTAAGTCTTTCTCTCCCTAGGATATTTGTCTCTCTAGAAACTTGAAGAAGAAAATTCAACCTAGGGTTTCAAGTCAAATCTCCATTCCTCTATTGAAGATAAGCAATTGGCTTCAAGGTATGATAGTTTTCATCCATGGATTCCTTCCATTCATGGAGTTCCCATATTCTTCTATTTTCAAAGTTAGAAATCCCCAATTTAGTTAGGGTTTTCTTCAATTGCCCTGGGTTCTCTTGATTATTGATTTAAATGATTAAATTTTGATCTCTTATGCATGTATTTATGAAATCCTAAGGTTTTGAGATGATTTATTATAAACCCATGTAAATCCCATGTTTTCCAATTTTGTATATGTGATGTGGGTTTTTAATTATGAAAGAAGAGATTATGGAATTGTTCATGTTCTTATGAAATATATGTAAATGTTTTAAGAATACTTAGAGAGTGAAGTATCAATGATGACGTTGTTGTTATGTTGTTGAAAGGATTTTCTCACACACACATAGAAGCATGATTGTGAAAGGTCTTCACACATAATAAGGATTATAAGGTTGAAAGGTCTTCTCACCTAATCGAATCAAAGATAAATAGCTATCCTAATGACTTAGCTTTGATATTTTATTGAATGATACCTTTCCATAGATAATGACTTAGCTTGGAAAAAGTAAGGAATGACTATTCCATGAGATTTATGCTTAGCACCAGGAGGATATTGAGATAGAGGCTATCCCGTTAGTAGAGGTCAGGTTTCTAGAAGCAATATAGTTATCCATTACCTATGTGCCCCCATAGGATAATTGTCTAGATAGACATTAGTTAATTGATCCACCTAAGCTAGAAGTTCATGGTTCTTTCCTTAGCAAGTAGGACAACCCTTTTCGGTGTGGGAGACACCAGGGGATCATGTTATAGCGCATATGGTCTCTATGTCAGTTAAGACTAATTCCCACAATAATGATGAACTAAGGTTATTTCAAGGAGTATCTCATATGTTTTCAAAGGCTTTAAAGATGTTAGCTTGCACTTACCATGTTTTATGACTCAGATTTTCTAACTCTTCTTTTATCATGTTTTTGCTTGGTCAATTGCATGTCATGACATGTCCTCTTTTAGCATGATTTAAATGTTTTATGCATAGCTAGCATACTTGGTACATTGCTTTTTACTAATGCATACCCTTGCCTACACTTCCCCAATGTATGGTCTGACAGTCACGGTTCTCAGATTTGTGGCTAGTGGTTTATTGCGAGGTTCCCGAGCTTTGTTGAGTCCTCATGCTTCGAGGATGGATTTTCACTATTCTTAGTTTCTTTCTCATTTTTAGTTATAAAAACAATGTACGGGCTAGGGAAAATTTCATTTTATTGTATTAGATGGCTATTTAGACAATGTTTTTAGACGTCTACTCTACTTTTATAAAACTTTTGGACTTGAAATATTGTTGTAGCCTCTTTTGTTCTATTTTTTATGTTATGAATGCTAAGTGGCTTGTATGGGGTCTCTCTAGGTCCTATACGCCATATTACATCTAGTTGTACCAAAACTTGATTATTAGAGCGCAAGATTTAGAATGGTCCTAGGATGTCTCATAAGCCCCGTCGAGTAGAGTCTCATTCATGAGTGTGAATCGTGCCACATTTATGAATGAGAGGCTACAAGATGTTTAGCAAAGTCCACTTCTTTCATTACTCTAAATTTGTGCGATAGAGTCTAACTCTTTAAGGTCTCTCTCCTAATCCTTATTTGATGCTCTACAGGATATGGCTACTCGAAGAGCTTATGCTAGAAGGAATGTGAGGGAGAATGCGGAACAAAAAGCTCCTCCCCAAGCTCCTCAAGTTCTGGTTGATCCTTTGGCCTAGCAAGTGACTAATGCGGAGTTTAGGGCTGCTTTTCAAGTATTTTCTCAAGCCATGACGGCGAAATCCAATAGGCAGTTTGTTGTTCCCGTGAAACCAAATGTGGGTACGGCAGCATCTAGAGTGAGGGACTTCACTAGGATGAATCCTCTAAAGTTTCATGGTTCTAAGGTTAGGGAAGATCCTTAAGAATTCATTGATGAGGTTTACAAGGTGTTGATGATCATGAGAGTGATGCCAGTGGAAAAGGCGGAGTTGGTCACTTATCAACTTAAGGGTGTGGCTCAAATATGGTACAATCAATGGAAAGAAGGGAGACCAGAAGATGCAGGTCCTCTTGATTGGGAGAAGTTTAAGGTTGTTTTTCTTGATAGGTTCTTTCTCCTTGAGATGAGGGAAGAAAATATTCTTGAGTTCATCAACCTTCATCAAGGAAGTATGATTGTGAGGAAATATGTTTTGAAGTTCACACAATTGTCTAAACATGCTCCAACGATGGTTGCCGATCCTAGGGCATGGATGAGTAAGTTCATTTTGGGTGTGTCCAAAATGGTTGATAAACAATGTCGTACCGCCATGCTCATTAATGACATAGACATCTCCCATCTCATGGTTCATGCTCATAGATATAAGAGGAAAAACTTAAGGTAAAGTCTAGGGAGACAAGGAGGGCTAAAACCGATTATGGTAATTTCTCTCATGCAAGGTCCGATGGATATGGTCGTCCAAGGTTTCGACAAAGTTTTTCTCGTCAAGGTTCCTCCAATGCTCCTCTGTTCAACAAATAAAGGGTGTCTAACCCTAAGCCTCAAGGAAAGAATGGTAGTGGATCTTCATTGCCTATGTCTACTTGTGCTAGGTGTGGAAAAAAGCACGAGGGTAAGTGCCTAGCCGGTAGGGATGGTTGCTTTAGTTGTGGTAAGAGTGGTCATAAGATAAAGGTATTGAACGATGCTTACGGATAAAGGAAGAGGGGAACGCAATCTCCTTCTAGAGGTTCGGATTCCAATGCTCCCAAGCAAAACCGATTCTATGCACTTCAGACTTGTGGTGAACAAAAGTGTTCTCCCGATGTGGTTACCGGTATATTGAAATTTTTCCAACTTGATGTTTATGCTTTACTTGATCTCGGTGCTACCTTCTCTTTTGTGACACAATATGTGGCTATGAGGTTTGATGTTCTTCCGGATGTGTTATTAGATCCTTTTTATGTCTCTACTCCTGTTTATGATTCTATTGTGGCTAGGAGGGTTTATTGAAGGTGTCCCGTGTCTTTGTCCCATAGAGTTACTCTTGTTGACTTGGTAGGGTTTGATATGTTAGATTTTTATGTTTTTCTTGGGATGGATTGGTAGCACTCATGTTATGCTTCTATTGATTGTAGAACTTGTGTAGTCAAGTTTCAGTTTCAGAATAAGCCTGTCCTACAGTTGAAAAGGGGAAATTCTATGCCTAAGGATTAGTTTGCCTCTTGTCTTAAAGCTAAAAAGATGATTTCTAGGGGTTGCATATACCAACTAGTTAGGGTTAGCGATGTGGATTCTAAAACCCTTACTCTTGAGTCGGTCCCTGTTGTTAATGAGTTTTCAAAAGTATTCCCAGATGAATTACCCAATATTCATCTAGAAAGGAAAATTGACTTCGATATTGACCTTCTCCCAGATACACAACCTATATCTATTCCTCCTTACCGGATGGCTCCAGCAAAACTGAAGGAGTTGAAAGAACAATTGAAAGAGTTGTTGGATTAAGGTTTCATCCGATCGAGTATCTCTCCATAGGGTGCTCCAGTTTTGTTTGTTAGAAATAAAGATGATTCCCTTCATAGGTGTATTGACTATCATTAGTTGAACAAGGTGACCATTAAAAATAAATATCCTCTTCCAGGGATAGATGATTTATTTGACCAACTTCAAGGAGCGACTTACTTCTCTAAGATTGACCTTTGGTCAGGTTATCACCAATTGAGGGTGAAGGAAGATGATATTTCGAAGACGGATTTTCAAACTCGGTATGGTAATTATGAGTTTTTGGAATGTAATTTGGGTTGACTAATACCCCAGCAACAATTACAGATTTGATGAATAGGGTGTTTAGACAATACCTCGACATGTTAGTGATTGTGTTCATTGATGATATATTGATCTATTTAGAAATGGGAATGAGCATATGGATCATTTGAGGATTGTGTTGCAAATTCTTAAGGACCAACAACTCTTTGCAAAATTTAGTAAATGCGTGTTTTAGCTAATGTCCGTAGCTTTTCTTTCTCACACTGTTTCAAGTAAGGGCATTAAGGTAGATCCTAAGAAGACGGATGCTGCCAAGAGTTGGCCTAGACCTCTATCCCCTTCTGATATTAGAAGTTTCTTGGGTTTGTTGAGGGGTTCTCTTCAATTGCCTCTCCTTTGACGACATTAACTCGAAAGAAAGCTAACTTCATATGGTTCGAAGCATGTGACAAGAGTTTTTAATAATTGAAGGCTTGAATTACTTCCGCTCTCATGTTGACTTTACCGGAGGGGGCACATGGTTTTGTGGTTTATTGTGATGCCTCTAGAATTGGGTTAGGATGTTTGCTTATGAAAAATGGGAAAGTCATTGTCTATGCCTCAAGGAAACTTAAAATTCGTGAGAAGAATTATCCTACCCACAACCTTGAACGTGTGGCGGTTGTTTTTTCCTTAAAGATTTGGAGGCACTATTTGTATGGTGTGCATGTAGATGTGTTTACCGACCACAAGAGTTTGCAATATGTGTTTAATCAGAAGGATCTAATTCTTTGCCAAATAAGGTGGCTTGACTTGTTGAAATATTATTATATGAGTGTTCTCTATCACCCCAGTAAGGCTAATGTGGTGGCGGATGCTCATATTCTGTTATCCATTGGTAGTGTTGCTCATATTGAAGAATATAAGAAGGAGTTTGTTCGAGATGTTCATAGATTGGCCCAATTGGGTCTTTAGTTAGTGGAATCCACGAAGGGTGCTGTTGTAGTTCACAACTACACGAAAACATCTTTTGTGGCAGATGTGAAAGACAAGCAAGGTCTTGATCCAATTTTGGTCGACTTGAAAGAAGCGGTTCTTAAGAAATCTGTTGAGCCTTTTTCCCAAGGGGTAGATGGTGTACTTAGATATCAAGGTCGTTTGTGTGTTCCTAATGTTGATGATAGAGAAAAAATCTTTTCAGAAGCCCACAGTTCTTAGTACTCTATTCACCTAGGAGCTACCAAGATTTACCATGATTTATGGGAAGTCTATTGGTGGAATGGGATGAAGAAGGATATTGCGGAATTAATGACTAAGTGTCCTAATTGTCTACAAGTGAAAGTTCAGCATCGGAAATCGGGAGGTTTTTCCCAAGACATTAGCATTCCTACTTGGAAGCTAGAAGATTTGAACATGGACTATATTGTTGGTTTTCATCGAACCCAGTGACAACATGACTCGATTTGGATTATAATAGATCGGATGACGAAATTGGTTAATTTTGTTCTCGTCAAGGTTTCCTATTCAGCGGAAGATTATGCTAAGTTGTACTTAAGAGAAATGGTAAAGTTGCATGGAGTGCCTTTGTCCATTATTTCCAATCGTGGTACCCAATTCACTTCTCAGTTATAGTAGTCCTTCCATAAGGGTCTTGCTACTCGTGTTAAGCATAGTATAGTCTTTCATCCCCAAACTGATTGGAAAGCGGAGCATACTATCCAAGCCTTGGAAGACATGTTGAGAGTTTTGTGATTGATTTTAGGGAAAAGGATCAAAAATACCCTCAAACTATTACAAATAGAGCAAATATACCCTCCGTTTGAATTTGGGTGCAAAACTACCCCCACCGTAACTCAATAGGCTCACAAATGCCCTTGGCTAACGGAAAAGTAAAAAAAAGGAATTTAAAAAACTTTTAAAATAAGAAAAAGTCAACTTTTTCTTTTCACCTGCCCCTTCCAATTTTCTCCCGCTGCCACTCTTCTTCCTCTTTGTTCCTTCCTTACCTCTTAAATCAGATCGAACCAAAACCCAAACAAAAAAAACTTAAATCCCTCTTTTGTCACTCAAAACTGAATGCATTTTGACTAATCTACACTCAAGTTTCACCCACAACCATGGCTTGTATTCGATGATGAAATTTTATGATGTCAAGTAAACAAATTTGTATATAAGCACCACATCAAAAATATCTTTAGTGACAATTAATTAACAACAACAACTTAATTACAGTTATATATATAAATATATGTGTGTATTTTGAACAACAATTAACACTCTTCATAAATGTGTCTAAACCCTATAGCGATATTTGATCCAATAATAATTAACTAATGTGGTAAAGACCTCTTTATTAATACGTATATTTATTGTCGTTAAAAATTATTTTTATCGTACTGAAGTCATTTCTGATTAATATTGCAAAACAAACTAACTTCAAGCATTATTCTTCAACAAGTGGCAACATATATTGCAATCAAGATAAATTGCAACCTTTTAATATTTCTCTTGTATGCATATAAGTTACTTAAAAGTAAACATGAACTAATTGCATATTATAGGATATTGAACGGAGAAAACTAGCATGTAGGAATGATACAAAGAGCAAAGTTTTTCTACTAGAAAAATTAGTGCCAGTGTATATGTTGAATTGTTCAGTTTAATATGCGTACACTGAAATTTTAACTCAATTTTGTGCAGTATTAATGATAGAAAATGAGTAATAGATTTAGATTTTTTGACAAGAGTACTCAAGATTTCTACATATCCTTTGCTTGATATATATTTGCTCTACTTGGCAATGAGATGGCATAACTTGAATTTACCAATTTAGCCCGTATATGGAAAAATCATGCAAGGTCTTGATAAATATGCCTTGAGAAAAAATAACTTTTTTTTTTATAAAACAGGCTGGTGGATGGAACTTGGGGGCAGCGAGCAGAATGAGAGAGGAGGCAACAAAAGAAAAAGTCAACCTTTTCTTATTTTAAAAGTTTTTTAAATTCCTTTTTTTTACTTTTCCGTTAGCCAAGGGCATTTTTGAGCCTATTGAGTAACGATGGGGGTAGTTTTGCACCCAAATTCAAATGGAGGGTATATTTGCTCTATTTGTAATAGTTTAAGGGTATTTTTGATCCTTTTCCCTTGATTTTAAGGGTAATTGGGATGACCATTTGCCATTGATTGAGTTTTCTTATAACAATAGCTATCACTCGAGTGTTTATATGGCTCCATTTGAGGCATTCTATGGTAGGAGGTGTAGATCTCCTATAGGTTGGTTTTATGTGGGTTAAGTTATCGTAATAGGTACCGAGTCGGTACATGAGGCTATAGAGAAGGTTCAACTTATTAGAGAAAGGTTGAAAATGGATCAAAGTATATAAAAGTCATATGTTGATATTAGAAAAAGAGATCTTCAGTTTGATCTTCATGACTGGATTTACTTGAAAATTTCACCCATTAAGGGTTTAATGAGGTTTGGTAAGAAAGGAAGTTTTGTCCCCGTTATGTAGGCCCATATTAGATTTTGAGATGTGTTGGTAAGGTTGCTTATGAACTAGATTTTCCTAATTAGTTGGCATCGGAGTATCCGGTTTTACATGTCTCTATGTTGAAAAAATATGTTAGTGACCCAACCTCCATAGTTACCTTAGAATGTTTGGGAGTTAAGGAAAATCTTTCTCATAAAGAAGTTTCGGTTGGGATTTAAGACCGACAAGTCAAGAAGTTGAGAAACAAAGAAGTTGCTTCTGAGAAAGTGTTATGGAGGAATCAATTAGTTAAGGGTGCTACTCTGGAGGCCGAGGCCGATATGATATCCTCATCTTTTTCCTTCTACTTTTACTCTAGCTTAAGGTAATGAGTTCCTCATGGTTCACTCTTTGTTTTTGGAGTCGTGTTCCTTAAATGTTTCCATAATTTCCTTACTATGCATGATTCATGAAAATTCAACATTTGACAAAATGAGTTTATTTGATTGATGTCTACGTGTTTAAGTGCATTGACTACAAGTTGTATATAGACTTCATGATGTGATGTTTTGTGATCTGTTGAGCTTGGAGTTGATGTTTCCTCCTCGGATATGTGTATTGCATGCACCCCTCCTATGATGTTTTGGGTGTGTTCTAGCTTGGATTTGATATTTCATCTTTGGTTAAATGCATTTAGATGGAGTTGCATTGATGATTTGGTTGGTAGTTTCTCTCTTACTCTTTTCGTACTAGCTTGAATCTCATTCGAGGACGAATGATCCCAAGGGGAAGATATTGTAATACCCCGGATTCAAGAAGGGGCATAATAGTAAGTTACCAAAAGTGGTAAGTGTCATCCAACGAAGGGCAACCACAGACTGTGGATGGGACCACGGACCGTAATTGGTCCGTGGATTGGCCACAAAAAATGCTCAGAAGTCAGGAACCCTGGCAAAACCAATGGACCGTCGTGTGGTCCACGGCTCGTGGTCGAGGGTCCGTAGGTCAGGACCACTAAAACAATTTTCTAACGAAGAACAATTGTCATGCAGGACGGACCGTCCGTCAGTCCACGGTCCGCCAGTCAAGGGGCCTTGATGGTAGGTGGGAAGTTATCTTAGGGTAGTTAGGTATTTTCCCAATTTTTTTATCCCTATACTACGTCGTTTTAAACTTTATTAATAAACCTGTATAATTGATTTCAATCCAGATTTATTTCATTCACCTCATTCTTTTCAAATTCACCAAAAGAATTTGAGTCTTTCTCTTCCAGTGATATTTCTCTTTCTAGAAGCTTGAAGAAGAAGATTCAACCTAGGGTTTCAAGTCAAGTCTCTATTCCTCCATTGAAGATAAGCAATTATCTTCAAGGTATGACAGTTTTCATCCATGGATTCCTTCCATTCATGGAGTTCCCAAATTCTCCTATTTTCAAAGTTAGAAATCCCCAATGTAGTTACGGCTTTCTTCAATTGTCATGGGTTCTCTTGATTATTGATTTAAATGATTGAATTATGATCTTTTAGGCATGAATTGATGAAATACTATGGTTTTGAGATGATTCCCCATGAATCCATGTTTTCTAATTTTGATAATGTGATGTGGATTTTCAATTATGAAAGAAGAGATTATGGCATTATGCATGTTCTTATGAAATCTATGTAAATGTTTTAAGGATACTTTGAGAGTGAAGTATCAATGATGATGTTGTTGTTGTGTTATTGAAACTATTTTCTCACATACACATAGAAGCATGATTGTGAAAGGTTTTCTCACATAATAAGGATTCTAAGGTTGAAAGGTCTTCTCACCTAATTAAATCAAAGATAAAGAGCTATCCTAATGATTTAACTTGGATTGGTTACTGAATTATACCTTTTCATAGATAATGACTTAGCTTGGATTTGCAAGATGATGTACCCTTCGATGGATAGTAATAACAAGGAAGAAATGACTATTCCTTGGGATTTATACTTGGCATAGAGAGGATATTGAGATGGAGGCTCTCCCGTTAGTAGAGGACGGGTTTCTAGATGCAATATCCTTATCCCTTACCTATGTGCCCCCATGGAATGATTGTCTAGATAGACATTAGTTAGTTGATCCATCTAAGCTAGAAGTTCATGGTCTTTACCAAGGCAAGTAGGAAAACCCTTTTCGGTGTGGGAGACACCGGGGGATCATGTTATAACTCACATAATCTCTATGTCAGTTCAGGCTAATTACCACAATAATAATGAAGTAAGGTTACTTCAAGGAACATCTCATATGTGTTCAAAGGCTTTAAAGATGTTAGCTTACATTGACAATGTTTTATGACTTATGTTTTATAACTCTTCTTATATCATGTTTTAGCTTGGTCAATTGCATGTCATGAAATGTCCTCTTTTAGAATCATTTCAATGTTTTATGCATAGCTATTATACTTGGTACATTGTATTGTACGCATACTCTTCCCTACATTTGCCCAAATGTAGGGTCCGATACTCAGGGTTCTCAGTTTTGTGGCTAGTGGTTCATTGCGAGGTTCCCGAGCTTTGGTGAGTCCTCATGCTTCGAGGACGGATTGCCATTGTTCTTTGTTTATTTCTTATTTTCCAGTTTTGTACTTGATGTATGGGCTAGGCCCAATTTCATTCTATTGTATTAGATGGCTATTGAGACAAAGTGTTTAGACTTCCGCTTTACTTTTTTAAAACTTTTGGACTTGAAATGTTGTTTTTTACCTCTTTTGTTCTATTTCTTATGTTATGAATGCTAAGTGGCTTGTATGAGATATCGGGATGCTATACGCTGTGTTACATCTAGGGTGTACCTTCGGTCCTGACATATATTGTAGATTAGGACCCAAAAAGGGAGGTTGAATCGCCATAGTTGTATTGGTTAGAAAATAAGGTATGTAAGGTTGTTCGATTTCATATTCCTTGGCATGAAATCTGGTAATTGCAATTAATATCAACAAAGTGAAATTCCTAAGCTCTATCCCTATAAAGGGGAACATAGTTGCAGTGTTCGATCTCCAAATAGCTAACAATATTTTCCCCATCTTCCTAGTGCATCGAATTACTTCATTATATGTTTATTACCATATATTTATATAATTAATCTCATATGTGCAAGTATAGAAATGGTATTGGAAAAAGCAAACTTGGTGAATTATCCTATTAGTCAATTGAAGTAAATTGTGTCATTTAAACTCATTAGTAATGCACTGATGTTACATAGCTCATTATGTCATTGTTATAGCCTTGAAGTTATTATTTTCATGTCTTCCACTACTGGTTCGTAGTTCCAAATCTCAAAAATGATTATGACCACCAAAACAACAGTCTCAAAGATTAAAGAATCTAAGTAAAGCAATCTGAATAATTATGGGTGGCAGCCCAGGAGCAAATTCCTAGCATGGGCTGATCCCAATTGGTATAGAAGGGTGGCAGCTCAAGTGCGACAGCCTAGCATGGTTTGATCCCAATTTTTGTAATTATGAGGACAACATCCCATGGGTTAAAATTCCTAGTATTGTTCATCCTCTTCTACCACTGATCAGTTGGTCATTTGTATGAGATGCCTTATAAAGATTATCACAAATAGAAAATTAAAGAAATGAATATAACATATATGGTCCCACAAGATTAAAAAGGTGTTCTCCTATTATGATCTATGCACTTATATATGGATACTTGATTTCATTTGATCCTTGTTTTACATATGTAATAATTGCCTTACATATTCAATACATTTTTTCTACTGATGTCCCTTATGGGGACGCTGCATTTCATGTTGCAGACACAAGTACTCCAGCTAGTAGACCTCTTTAGTAGGAGCACTGGTACTCAGCTGCCCTTGGTGAAGCTCTAGGTTGATTTGGGGCTTACCGAGTCTTTGGCCCCTATTTTGTTACTGTATAATAGTTAAGGGTAAGGTAGGACCATGTCCCGCCCTAAACTAAGGTTTTCTATATTTTAGAGGCTTTGTAGACTAATGTATATAGTTCAATTGTATCTTGTCTCTTAACAAGTTGTGGCCTCAATGACCAAGTCTTATGTATAAGTTTTGGGTCTACTTATGTTGGTTCGTATCACTGCATCCTATGTGAACTTGTCACAACTTCAAGATTGTCATAGTTATATGCATAGTAAGCACAAGTTACATGTTGGTTCTCTCAGGTCTTTAGGGCATCGGGTACATGTCCGTCTTAACGGGAACTGAGGCGTGACATCTTTCATCACTTATTTCAAAATTCTCCAAACCAACCACTGCCCACCACCCAGAAATGTGGATTCCCACCCCTCTCACACCTCAAAAAAAATGTCTTTCTAAAAAGCTTTTCGGTCTTCTCTCATGGCACCGAAGGGAAATATGTGGAAGTTAGAGCAAGAAGCAAGAGAATCGGTTACCAGTGGAGTTGACCCAGAATTATTCCATCATATACACATTGGGCATTCAATATATTTTCCTTGAAAAAGGTGATTGCAATTTGAGTCATGTGTGTGAATCCTATGCGAATTGGAAAACCAATCACTTGTTTAGGAATAGGGGTGACATTAGGGGTCAGCTGATTCAGTGTGCTATCGGGGTGTTAAATGATTTTCCAGGAGCTCCTAAATGTGATCATAATGAATATGAAGAGAAGAAGGATAGACCTTTGTATAGGGAAATACTCTACTCTTTACGGTGAGAATTGAACAGGTAGGTGGGAGTGTACAAAAGATTCAAGTACGCATGCCTCTTTACACTATGCGCATTAAAATTAAGAGGATCTTGTGTGTCTTAAAATTATTTGCAGCACTTTGTGACCTTGTACGCACACCTCGGATGTTACCAAGGATAGAGTAGTGCTAATTTATCACCTAATGAAGGGGATACAAATTGATGTTGGTGAGATTCTTCGACAAAACATGTTGAATTTTCCTAAGAATAGAGTTTTTGTTATGGTATCTTGTTGACCCGATTTCTACGATCATTGGGGGTTGAGGAAGAAGTGCAGGATGTTTTTCCCACCCCCCGCTTCTCACTTGGTGGATGTCACAAAAACAAAGGCACAAGATACATCCCACGGGCAAGTATTGTCAACTGTTAATCACCAAGCTAGAATTGATAGTTTGATATAGCACATATTTGATACGGCTGAATTGCAATTGCGTATTGGTGGTTGTCGTGCCACTGAGGATAAGATTATCGCATTGGCTGAATGTTACCCTCTGACGGATAGTTTCGTGTTCATGTGTCGCATAGTCCCTTGTTTTAAGAGTATAATGAAGAAGATGCCACTGCGGATGATGAGGATGTCCATGAGAAGGATGAGATTACAGATGATGGTGTTGGTGATGGTGGTACGACTTTAATGGTTGTGGATGAGGCCAGAAATGTTGCCAATGCTGAGTATGACCGCGATGCCTAGAGGCCTAAACGAAGTTTTTGTTTCACTTTGTATTAATGTTTTATCTATTGCACTAAGGACATTATTATTTGAGTGTGGAGTAAGAGATAGACATCCATGCGAATAGTTTACTACTTTATTGAGTCTTTTGAATTTTTAGGATGGGTTCCTCGACTTTTGTTTTCGGTTCTTTTCCTAAGGATAGTCCCATTGAGCAAATTAGAACTAGCTATTTTTTATGTTGTGTTGTTTATTTGGATTGTTAGTAGTTTGAGTCTTAGATTCATCTTAGAATGACTGTTCTCAATGATGAATTGTTGATGACCGTCTTAAGGGAAAATTAATCATAGGTGGATAGATTGTGAAGTCGGGCATGTGGTGCTTTGAAGCCTTGCATAAAAGTTAGTCAGAAGTTGTGGGTAGTTCGCACTTGAACATGCAATATAATGAGATAAGTAACCTTGAGACACACATAGGTTCTTTGATTTGACTCCAAAGTAATAAAATTGGCCTTAATTGTGTTGGAAGCACTCAATGTGGTTTGTATGAGCATGCTAATTTGTTTATGTCCTTGTGTGTATGTCATGATGCCATGTGTGGTAAGTATTGCCTTGTTCTTTGATAACACTCAAATTATCGTCAAGACAAGTAAGAGAATAAGTTGTCATAATCAATAAAATTACTCAACTAGGAGATGTGGTGGAATTCCACAGAGATGATATAATGCAAAGAATTCAATTAGGAAATTTATATTGTAAATCGATTCATTTGTAGCAACTAAGGGAAGAGTGGATGATTCCACGAAATTTACAAAAGATGTTTTTGAAATCAAGCGTCACGATTAAACTAAAATTTCAGAAATTCAAGTAATGAGAAAGTAAACTAGGGGTGCGGGGATTGGAATTAATGTCTCATAGAGGTAGTTGTGTTGCTTAATCTAAACAATCATGGATAGGTTTGGGTCATTTGCAATGATACTAATCTCCTTTCGATCTCATAGTACCAATTAACAAAATCTCTTTTCAGTATGTGAACTACAAATCAACCTATTACCTTATCTAATATCTCTTTCGAGCAGATTTAGGAAAATAGATTTGAACCATAATCTATCTTTCGTGCAAACCATAGAAATCAGACCTAAATTGCTTGTATTAATCTAATTTTACACGCCAACTGATCTCTTTCGAGCATCAATCAGAGATCAAGAATAGGATTAAGTATGAAATCTTAATCCATAAATAAACTCCTTGCTAATTAGCTAAATCCGTGAATGATAAGCACTAAAACAGAGCAAAAAAACAAGACCCACTAGATTAAATTAACACCCAACCTCATAAATGCACTCCTAGAATTGGGGTTTTAGCCACACATCATAAAAAATTAAGAAATTCAACCTATCATGAAATCACTCATGAATGTGATAAAATTAAGCAATTACATCAACACCCACTTTGATTTCAAATTCTAATTATCAATATCAAGAGTAAAATTTAAAACCCTAAAAATAAGAATACTTCTCTAAGAGTTCAAAAGCTAACTGTCAAAAACTCATACAAAGTTAGGAACTAAAATGTTATTCAAAAATATGATACATTTTCTCTCTCCTTTGGGCTATTTATAGTTTCCCAAAATTTGTCTCAAAATTCACTACGTGAATAACTCGGCAACATTAGTCGGGCTCGCCAAGCAGACTCATCCGATCGCCATATGTTCCTTTGCTCGCCTTTCTTTTACATCAGGCTTCAAGTGCTTGAACCTCAGTTTGCAAACTCATTTGAGTCGTCCTTTTACATTCAACGGATCACCGATTACCACCTTTGTTCGCCTGTTAAGCCTTTATTTTTCATCCAAGTCTTGTCACCTTCAGCGATGGTCATTTAATTCCACATTAATTTTTGGTGTGTCCCTATTTTCCTTCTCAGTTCGTCGACCTGCCTTGAACATCTTCAATTGTGAGCACTGCCACTTTGGACGAGGTCAGGCCATATGGTCGATCTGCCCTTTTTGTGAAGCAACTACTAGTGTGGAGTTTATACTTGTTTCGTTATTTTTGGAGTTTTCTCAAGTATTCATCCTTGCCTTCTCATTTTGCCTTCATAGCTGCAAATCATCAATATATCATCAGAATAGGACATAATTAGACATTGATGACCCTAATTGTTGAACTCAAAAGGCCTCAAATAAGTGTAAATATACCACTCATCCACACCCCCAACTTAAACTTTTGTTTGTCCTCAAATAAATTGAGAACACAATTAGCTCAACAAGGGTGTCTAGAACAATTCTCAATGAGATCTAACATGCAAGTGCCACTACAAGACAACTTTCAAGAAAATGCAACACTCAATCATGTTAAAAAAGATCCAAATGATGACTTTCCAGTTGCAATCTAAGCTCAAGCTCACTATTGATTAATTTCTAGTGCAAAACCATGCTTCAATAATTGCATTAAGGTGCTTTTACAACAATAATGATTCCAGTCTCTCACAAAGAAAGTCAATGAATATGTTAGGAATCTATACAACTCTCACTCTCCAAAAGAGAGATACATGCAAGCTTCATCCCATAAGTTTACCCATATTTTCCAATCATCACACAACTGAGTTCATGCAAGATCTCAAGGGTATTCTGGGATTGTAATAGGGCTAAGGGTAAGAATATGGTCAATTTGTCTTAGTGACTTCACCTTTTTAAAGCATTGTTGTACTCATCTTCACCTCTTCTCAAGTTATTTCCATTCTTTTCACTCGGAGCTTCAAACCTTAAATTTTCATTCAATTTATTGGACATCCCTTTTATTTCATCACACCTTAATTTTTTATTTAAATTTTAAAACTTTTTCTCATTCTCTTTTTGTCTCCTTTTTTTTTATAAGAAGGGATTCCTTCTTTTTGAAACAAACTTCAAAGTTGAGTCTCACTTTCTGTTCCACTTGGCCTTCTTTCCTCCTTTCTTTCCACACACCTAACTTAGCCTTTTGGCCTAAGTTTGCTATTCAACCAAATCAATGCTTAGAAAAGGATTTATGACTAAGAAATTAGGGACAATTTGGCTCAAGAGGTTCAACAAGGTTGAAACCAAATGTGTTTAGGCTCAAATGGTCCAAAATGGTTGCACGCCCTCACAAGGTAGCCACAAAAGGTATGGACATTTGGGTTTCCTCTCAAAATTCGTGCCCAACATCATATTTTGCATTCACCAAAGTTAGATAATCGGACTAACAAGGCAAATTCGAGGATTCAAGAAGCATAATTTCAAGTAAAATCTCACTACACAAGGCACTTCAAATAAAATCATTTAGCACAACACTATAAGATCAAAAGCTTACATGTCATGTTCATTGCAAGACACACATCAAAACGCAACAAGTCAACACAAGAATCAAGAATATCATTCAAGAGCAAAGCCCAACCGATTTATTCTTGTAATAATTAGCAAAAAACAAATTTCTCAGCATAAGTACAATCCTACACATCGATATCGAACACAATCAATCCTCGAACATCATAATGAAAACTCAAGAATTTCAAAAACTTACAATCTTATGATGAAAATCATAGAGAGACAAAATGATTTAAAACCATCATCTATAACAAAAATAAAATTATCAAAGTACTACAAATGTCTCAAACTAAAACTAAAAATTATAATTAACAAAATTCAATTAAAAGGGAATATTTGCACAAGTTCCC
>JAJOOR010034956.1:0-29159 GCA_036250505.1 Solanum acaule | reverse complement strand
ATCCAAGGATAGAGTAGCTCTGATACCAATGTTACTCGATTGCAGGAATTCGCAATGAATTCGAGGATCGAAGCACTGTTTCAGGATTTCTCGAGAAAGCAGTAGCAATGAAGAAGAAATAGAAAGAGAGAGATTAGAAAGAGAAAGAGAATTCTGTATATTCCATATATGAATGTAACTGATGATTACAATGTCTATTTATAAAGAACTTGACTGACTTATTCCATCTAACAAAAATCAGTTACAACTAACATCTAACTAACTACCACTACACTGTTATTGTAGCTTAACAGTGTTTAACTAACTTTGTCAACTAACTTTTGAATTCCAAATTATTGTAACACTCTGCCTCGCAAACACAACATCTCTGCATCTGCTGTGCCATTTAATTAACACATTGTAAGTTATTCCCTTCTGTATGACATTCCCTTTTTATTTTAAAAATTTACAGTCTCAAAGAAGGCAATATGAAACACATAATTCCATAAGGAATCCTTCACTTTGTTCCATCCCCTTGCAGAAACAACAACAGTCACTATGATTTTTTGCCCTACTTATATACAGACCCCTTCCATTTATAACTACAATTTTCCTGTATACATGTTACTTTTAACCTTACGATTGTGTTATTTACACCTTATTGTTATCTTCGATTATGCATCACATTCACTTCAACTCTAACTCACATACCTACAGGGGCGATTTTTATAACTACAGACTTCCTGTATATATGTTACTTCTAAACTTACGCTTGTGTTGTTTACATCTTATCATTATCTTCTGTTATGCATCGCCTTCACTCCAACTCTGACTCACATACCTACAGGGACAATTTTGTTTTTTCATTCATCTGGTTACATACAATTTCCTAGCAATTCAGAAATAACATTGTTGCACTCATCTCCTCGGGTACCTGCAGTCATTGATATTCAACCAACCTGACGACTGAAACAGAACTAGCAAAACAGAGTGTACCGATAAACAAGATACCAAAAAGCTCTGTTGATTCTGTGATTAGAGTCTTAGTTATTCGACGGGGTTCAATAACACCTTACAAGAATTCAAGGTGTGAAGGAACTTACAGAACAATCATATTAGTTGACGAAGAGGTAACAACATTGACACTTTTACTTACGTTATCGTACTATTGTTAATATTTGTTCCTACTTATGCACCCCCTGCTTAATAATATGGCACAAAGATTCAAGCAACGCTATTTAATAAGCATATCGAAACATGGAAGGACTTTTTGAAGCCAAATAATAGTTACTACATTGCTAAAGGATGCTTAGATCGTGTCAACCCCAACTACTCTTCTGTGCATAAAGAAGTTGAATTGGCCTTTACAGACAACACAATCATAAAGGAGACCGACCATGAAGTTTCAACACAGAAATTTTCTAATGGCTTTTTATCATTAGACGCTGCTGATAACTTACCTAATGGTTCTATTCTAGGTAACTATCGAAATGTCAAAGTTGTTATTTTCATGCTCCATTACGTAAGTGTTATCACTAATTTACATGAGCAATTTCCAGACTTGATTTGCATCTTAGTTTCGGTGAATCCCATCATTCAAAATGCAACTTCGAAGAGACGAGAAATAGTTGTTACAAATGAGTTGTAAGTTGCGATGATTCATAATCTAACATCTATATAAAGATATGGTGGTGCCCTGACTTTTCAATTCTAACTAATACTCTAGGATGGAGCATACAACTGTAACTCTTTGGGCGATTTTGCTGAAAATGACGGTGCATTCTTGGATAAGCTTAAAGACGATAAGCCTATACTCGGCCTATGTGACGTTAGAGTCTCAATCTATAAAGGTATCCAACAGTCTATTGTAGTTGTTTATTGAATATACACTGACTATAGCTCCTGTTTGTAAACATTAACATGTCTTTCTCATACTAGGCCGATTTGGGATCTCTACTATTCCTGTGAGTAGCGTCTTAATCAATCCAATTTTCCAAAAAGCAATCGACCTTCGAGCCTGGTACGTTACATTATTCACAAATGTGTTCAGCATGGTTACTTTAACCCAACTGTCACAACTTATGTTCAAACTACACTCGACTATTGTAGCCAAGTGAAATCAAGCATTGCTCAAAGACGACATAATCCCTCTATTATCATTGTTGTGCAGTTACGTATCCCCATATACCTGAAAAACCTATGCACTGAACACACCTCACTCTTAATGGCTCGCACCACTAACTAACCTCATTGTATATACAGGCGTGAAATCATAAAGGCTGACAACAAAGATAATACAATAGCACCAACTAAGGCAATGAGAAGAGCTATAGAAGCTCCGTTGGACCATATTCTCGATGGGTCGTTGCCTGATTCACAGGTACATACTAACCGATACTCCACCCCTCCATAAATAAAATTCAGTTGTATGTTAAACATATATTCACAAATATGGTATATTGGCGCTTTGCAGGATTCTATGTACAAGGTCACAGCAACGATTGTAGACATACTCAATAAAGATGAGCCATGGTATTTGTCGTGCAAAACGTGCCACAAGAAAGTCAAAGTTATAGAAGAGGCTGCAGCTTGTACTAATTGCAACATTGATAATGTAGAATATGAAATGAGGTTAGACTCGGTTAAAACTCCATTAAACATCTACTCATTACAAAACACATAAACTTTACATATTAAATTATTACCCTTATTTTGAAGATACTGCTTACGACTTGAAGTGTGTGGTGGAGAACAACGTGCTCGAGTCATACTTTTTGAAGCGGCTGAATATTTACTAGGCTGCAACGTGCAAGAGTACATACAATCAACCTCAGTAAAGGTATGAACTTTATTGATAGAGTTCACTGAATTCACACCGCATTTACATAGTCTCATGTGTATCATACTGGCAACCTTCAAACTAACATATTCAATTGTTTACATCTTATAAAGAAGGAAGAATGTCACAACTACCGCAAATTGGTGTTGAGTAAAGACAAACAATTCAACTTCCTTGTCAGAATTGATTTGACATATGCAAACCCCCGTAGGAGATTAATTGCCAAAGAAATACATCAACTAGAAGATGAAGCACCAATTATGCTGGAAGAAGAAGTCAGATCAGTGAGGAAGTACAGGAAGAGGGCTAAGAAAACCACAAATGCAGCGGCCCAAATCAACCTAAAGAAACCCAAAGCCTCTAAAAATTAGACGTCTTTCAGAATTATGTAACTAAACAATGTGTGGCATCTACTGTATAACCAATGACTGTATCTTATTACCTATTTATGTGTGAATTCATATGTGTTATTTGTCTATATTATCTCTGCTCCATATTACCTTCTTCCATAAACAACCCTTTTGCGATAGCTACCCCAACCATACTATGGTTATCCACCTGAGGATGCTTACAAATCTATTATGGTTCATATGTACAACGATTACTTCCCAAGAAGATTGAATACTATTAAATTTTCTTACCATTGCGGAAAAAAGTACCTTCATGCAAGTATACTTATTTATATGGAGAAGGGCCTAAAATGTCCCTTAATTATTTGAATTGGTACAAAACTATCTTCCATCCATTCATCTTTTGTCCCCCAAATATCTCTAACGTAACCTTTTGACTCAAAAATACCTTCGATCTAAAGATAAAATACACATACTCGAACATACATAAAATAAAAGTAATTATAATCTCATAAAATTAACTCTTATACATGAAAAATAATTAAAACTAAATTGATACATATATTGAATTGCTTCACGATCAACCCATATTGCCATAAGATAAATACAAATGAAATAAGAACACAAGCAAAAAAAAGATAAATCATCCATCATGTTGATAAATCGTAGAACTCGCGGTTTTTTGTTGAGCAAAACCAAATTCTTGTGCATGCTACGACGGTACGACCCCCTTGAGTGTTGACCCCTCTTCTCATCACTTCCTTGTGACCTTAATTTTCTCCCATTTCTACAAAAAGAAAAAAATTAAAGATGAAAAGATAATCAAACTCTAGCAAATCATCATATAAAGATGAAAGGTCAAAAGAGTGAGTTTTAGGCATCATAATATTTATTTTGTTTTTTGACAATATAAATAGAGACCTAGCAGACTTATGATTTTCAAATGTATTTAGGACAATTAATTAAATACTATTAAATTAATTTATGGTTGTTCATCAAGGTGAATAATGAATATGATTTGGTGTGTTAACTTTTCAATTCCTAAGTTGATAGAATCTATAATGCACGATTTAATTAATAGGACCTTAATTAAATAGTCAATTTAATTAGTATATATGATTGTTGATTTAGTTTAGAATTAAAATGATAATCCAACTGATGGCCTAATCCAAACTGATTCATATGTGGTTAGAAATATGTTTTAAGTATTATATATCTAGCAGCCATTTTTATTTTTATTTTTATTTTTATTTTTGAAAGGCTAAAAATTGATTAAAAAAGATAAAACGTAAATGCTTCATATATTATCATGAATGCTTGGGCTACCATAAAAACTGTGTGATGAGGAATCACAAGACATTGCTGATGAATCCAACACATAACAAGAATATATATATATATGACAGTGGTTTTCGAAACTCCAACAAAAACAAAAGTGTATCTCCCTATAGAAAGAAATGGAAACGTTCGATTCTTCCGTTCGGTTTTATCAAATTTTGATTCGGTTCTTTGATTTTCGGTTTCCGAAAAGTGTGCAATGTATACCAAACCAAACTAGTTCTGTTCGGTTTTTTCTACTTCGATTCGGTTTAGTAATTTGGTGTTTTAAATCAATTTTTCAGTTTGAATGAAAAATAAAATGAGGACAAAATCAAAGTATAAGATACTTAAAAATCAATCAATCAATTATATAGATAATAAACCAAAATTGACGTGGCACCTCTCTTTGACCAGAATTGTCATTTATTTATTTTTTGTCAGTTTTTTTTTTTTTAAATCTCTAAAATCTGCTAAAAGAAGGGAAAAAATATTTTAAATAACTTATTTTTCTCTCCTCATCATTACTTACTATAATTTAGTATTACTTTTCATCTCTCATCACTATTACTTAATTGATTACTTTTCCTTAAATTCCTCATTTTACCTTTTATGTCTATAATTTTCTATTAAAAAAAATAAAACGTTTCTACTGCCATAAACGTTTGTTTCAGAAAATTGAAAATGTCTTCTTCTTCTATTTTTTATTTTTTTTAATATCATCACTAATAGTATCAAATAATTTCTCCTAAAGCGTTTCATCTTCCTTCTCTCATATTTCTTTCATTCTTTAAAAATTAAAACACTTCTTAAATTCTTATAAATTAAAATCACACTAATTTTTATTAATTAAGTTTTACTAATTAATCATTATAATTTTAAATCAGTTACAAACCTTTTAAACTTTCATTTATTTCCATAAAACTCTTATAATTTTATATTTCCTCATTTCATTTCTTTTGAGTTGTAGGAGCTTAAGTTTTGTGATAAAAATGAAGGAAGTGATGTGCTACATTCCTCAAGGAAGTCAATGTTTAAAGGGGTATTCATAACCTTTTTTTTGTTATTATATTAATTATTTATGATCTTTTATTTTATTTTCTATTTTTTGCTTTATTGTGATTATGACCTTTTGAAAACTTCATGTATTCCAGTAGAATATTTTAATATGAATCAAGAATTTGGAATACTAAAAAAAAATTATAAGGTATTATTCAATTTCATTTTTCAAAATGAGGCGTATATGGTGACAAAAATAGCATGTTGTAAGTTCCTTTTGAGTTGGAGGAGTTTGAGTTTTCTTGTGACAAAAATAATGGAAAGTGGTGTGCTAAATTTTTCAAGGAAGCCAAGATTTAAAGATGCATGTATCGGAACCTCTTTTTCTTTTGTTGTTATATATTGTTTATGCCTTCTTATTTTTTTTTTTCTTGATTTATTGTGATCTTAACCTTTTGAAGACTTCATCTATTCTATTATAATATTTTAATATGAATCAAGAATTTGGAATACTTGAAAAAAATTATGAGTTATCTAATTTCATTTTTCAAAATAAGGCGAATATGGTGATGGACTTTCACTATTCGAAAAATAAGAATACCATATTGTAGTTCTAATTTAGCTTCCTATAATTGCTATACTTTCAAATGTCATGTTCTGATTGACATAATATAAGTCATACAATATCAACTATCATTTAAGTAATGAGAAAAAAAGTTAAATCGATAAAATTTATAAGTATTTCATCCTCATCTTAGGCTAACAAAATCCATCAACAATCTCAATTTTTAGTTGTTGATTACATAAATTTATGAGATTTACGCCTCTTTTAATAAAGACATTTCGAAATAAAATAAATATTATATCTACAAGAAAGAAAGAGACTCGTGTATGACGTACTGAATGTATATTTCTTCCCGACTTGTATATCCTTCCTCTAATGATAATTGCTGCCATTTGAGATTATGCCATGAATTTTAATTATTAACTATTATAGTTTTTGTTAAGGGGAGTCGACTAATATTCACAATATCTTTGTATAGATATGGAATTTATTAAAAATTAAATTCAATGAATGTGACTTGAGAACATATTTTTTTGGCCAAAAAGATGCTTATTTTTCTTCTTCTTAATTTCTTACCTACTCTTAATTATAATACACATAAAAAATGTCTAAATATTTTGGTTCTTTACCTCTCCTCCTATTTAATGTCTTTACAAAATGTAACTACTTCATGAATTATTATATTTAAAAAGCTAAATGTTTTTATTCTTTTCCCCTATTTCTATTTTAAGTCTTTACTTGAGTTGTGGTTACTCAATTAATTAATATAGCATGATATATTGGATTTATGAATTGTACTAATTTGTTAAATTGCCTCAGATTCTGGCCATGGAAATCAACTCAAAAAACGAACTATTAGATTAGTCTTCTATGAAAAAGCTCTTAGCTTATATATATAAAGATAAGTTTAATAGAAAAAAAAATGTATGACCGCGCAAAGCGCGGTCAAGTTACCTAGTTTAAAAGTATGTTAAAGAATATTGTGTCTCGCCATGGAACACTTATTGTGCTAACTAAAATACTATATTTATATTTGTCAAGAACATTGCACATCCAACTACTTCTCGAGAAAAACAAGGATGAAGATAGATTCTTTTACATAGTGTACATTGATAAAATATGATTTGGTTCCTCTTGGGAATTAATATTTGAAGTTAACTCTTGAATTGTACATTTCTTGCTACTTTTTTTTTTCCAGTGAATTTCTTGCTACTTTGATTTGTTCATGAATGATTTAATTGTTAGTTGACTCTTTTAAAAAAAATTAATAAAAGTTCTGAGACCCTTACACCTTACATCCAACACCGAACCGAAGAACCGAACTTTTGAAAAAATAACACCGACACCGAACCAAAAAACCGAAGAACCGAATTAGTTCAGTTCAGTTCGCTTTTTCAATTTTCCGATAACTTGTTTGGAGCATTTAATCATGCAATTTTAATTGTGTCGGAGAAAAATTGTGGCCTATTAGTTATAAAAAGTTGATGATGAAATATAGGGACGTTTTGGAAAATGATGAACACATTAAGACAACACCCTTATCTCTATTGTAATGATGAGAATGCTCAAGCACTTTTTTTGAGCCAAGATTGAGATCAAATGTCATTATAATGTAATTGATAATATCATAACGATGATTGGATAAAAAAATTTGTATCCGTGAAATAGAAGGTTAATTTATAGGACCACCATCTTATAATAATATGTTTATTACTGAACTGGAGATTGACTATTTAAAGGCAAAACTACTACTATTTATTGTGATTCATGTAATTCATAAATGTAAATGTATGACTTTATACACTACAACAAATTTGATTATCAAGGACAAATAATTTCGTCATCTATAAATCATGTTTCGTCACTAAAAATTTTGTGTGACGAAAAAAATTTCGTCAATCAGTCGTCACTAAATGTGTGTCGCTAAAAGTATACAAAGACGATTTAGTGTTTCATCGCTAAAAGTATTATATTAACTACAAAAATAAAAATCGTCTCCAAATGCATAAACATTTGTGACAAATTTATTTGTCATAAAAAGTGTAACTTTTTTGTAGTTAATAGTATGTTTTGTCACTAAAAGGGATATTACTACCGACAAAACTATATTGTCGCTAATTATTTAGTTCAATCAGTGACGACAATAATTGTCTCTAAAGTTATATATATTTCCTAGTTGAACAAATCTAATATCGTCGCTAATGACTATTTTTTATATACAGAAAATATTTTGTCCTTAAATATATAAATTAGGGACAAATTTATTATTATAAAAAAGATTAATAATTTTGTGGTTAAATCTATCATTTTGTTACTAAAAGGATTGCTTTTACTGACAACATATATTGTCACTAAATATTATCATGATATTGTCAAAAAATAATAAAATAATTCATATACCATAAAAGGGGCACTAGGACAATATACTTTTGTCACTAAATGTAGTCAATTTGTGATGAAATAATTTTTTCATGACAAAATATTTATCTTAAAAAAATTATTTTTATCATTGCTACAAGTTACCTTTGATGATAAAATATTTTGTAACTAATCACTAATAATTGATGACATTTGATTATTTTATATTGACATTATTTATTAAATTAGAGTTGCATATTGAAAATTAAATAGTAAAATAGGCTATATAATGATAAAATTCACCTATGATCATTTAATAAAACAACTAAAATTATACTAAGATAATTCTAAGAAGAATAGTTTTCTTTTCTCTTGCGACCATTCTCATTACAAACTCCTTAAATAAAAGTAAAATATGTCCAATAACAAAAAATTCTAACTGAAATATACTAAATATTACTCATAAACAAAGACATAAAAGTAAAAGTTCCTTCCAAAGTATCAATAATGTGCTGACACTTAGCTTGCAATCAATCTTGATTCAATTTTCACCTTTTATACCTGTAACAAAAAAAGACAAAAAATAAATGTAAGATTTAAATTGAGATGTTCATACTAGAGTCAAAAGTAAAATATGTATCAAGAGGTATGGTGGGACAACATAACTAATCGAGATATAATTTGGAATTTGAAATTTATAATTTTTTATAATTGTGATTTTAGGTAAATTAATACTTCCTATGTCTCATATTATATGAGCATTTTACACAAAAAAATAGTTATCCCATGCATATTACTTGATCATTTATTATATTAGTAAAAAAAATTTCTTAATATAAATGTAAATGTTTGCCCAAATTTAATGGCTGTAAATTCGTGACTAAAGATATTCTTAGCAAAACAAAAGTATTAACTTTAGTTAAATAATCAACCAAAACATTCTCAAAAGAATTTTTATTTAGAATAAATTAGTGACCTAAAGTCAAAATCAGACGGAGGTCTTAAATTTAAATTGTTAATAATTATTATATAATTGATTTCTTCTAATATTTATATTTTTTTCAATTCCTAACGAATCACGAGGAATATAACTTATCTAATTCAAGCAAGGAAACAAGTTTCACTACATGGCATTGATTGCGTCATCTCTACTGCCAAGTCGCCAACACACTTCATCTTCCCCGACTCTCATGGCCCTTTCTCACCACCTTTACCCATCACCCTACAAATACTTTTAGAATAATATTTTTTGTTTACATACTGAACACAAAATAGAAGAAAAAGTTGATAAAGGAAATCCTTAATTTCGATTGGCTCTTTTATTATCTAATTTTTTGACTTCACTCCTATTACAGGTTACACGATGTTTTAGCCATGAGAGATGTGCTAGTGAATTGATTCGGGTTCGATTCACAGCACATTGAGCTGCTCATGGATAAATAAGGCAGCCCTGGTTGATGAAGCTGAACCAGGAGATGTTCTGTACTTCCATTTTAGTGGTCATGGAACATTGACTGGAAAAAAGAAGCAATAATTCCACTTGATTTCAATTATACTACTAGTAAGTTTGTTTGATATCCTATCTAATCTAGCTATAAAGTTTATAAAAAAAAAAATAGTGCTTTTACCCCCTGGAGAAGGCAATTGTTAAGGGGTTAATTTGAGGAGTGATCATCCAACTTACTATTTTAAAAGAAGAAGTCATAGAACTAAATTTTTCCCCTTAAAAACAACTATACTTTTCCAATGTCGGAAAGCATTAGAAAAGGTTCAGTCTAGTGAGATATATATAAGGCGCTAATACTAAAATAAAGAAGGAAGCTATAACCTCCAAGGAGAGTCCAAAACATCTTCTCATTGAAACCACCATTTTCTAATGACTCAATTATTCTTTGTAAAATTGTCTATATATTACACAATTTTAAGTTCTTAGTAAACTTTAAATTAAAACATTTATTTGGCTGATGTGGATATTCGAAAAATAGTGAATCGAGTACCAAAAGGAGCAACTTTCACTATCCTTTCAGATTCTTGTCATAGTGGAGGCCTAATTGACAAATAGAAAGAGCAAATTGAATCATCTCACCACCACAAACCGAAAAAATCAAGAAGTTGAAAAAAAAAACCGTAACTATGCATCAGTCCCAAACAAGTCAGAGTCGACATCAATATATATCTTATTATTACAAGTCTAAATTCATCCCTCATGAAACTATATTGGAACATTTGTACAGATTTTCCGTCCCTAATCTTTTGAATGTTCCTAGTCTTGTTTAAAAGTTTGTGTACTCATCTTGTTTAAAGACTATTCATGATTTGTACTGTAAAGATCTTCCACTGCCTGTGTGGTTGTACTGTAAAGATCTTCCAAATAATTGTTTAGCTTGTGCTGCCTCTATGATATCACCTTTCTCATCCCTTATACAGAATCCCCATGAGCTTTTTCCCCTAGAGGCTCCATCTTTGTGAAGGCCTTCCAATTTTGTTGCTCCTTCCCGGCCCAATAACTAATTGTGTGACATCCTTATGGTTATCGGCATTGGGCCGAGGTTGGTTCATAACAATACTCTCGTCGTCAATAAGAACCTTGTCCTCAAGGTTCAAGACAATAACAATGGAAATAGCATGCTTCTCACCGATTGCCTCAGATAACAGTAGGGTGTCACTGTATCTCTGAACCAGCTGAGTAGATTGAACAACCTTGACCCATTTAAAAGTCACAATACCTGCAACATAGATGCACTCAAAATCACACATGCAATTTATATTGATCATTGGACATACACTAGTATCAATCCAAAATGAGATGTCATCAGGAGAAATATATATCATTTTCAAACACCAATAAACATATGTGGTTAGAAATATGTTTTAAGTATGAGCAAATTACAGAAATCACATACTTTTAAGGCAAAATTACAATTTATCCCTTAAAAGTTTATAATTACAGAAATCCCTCAAACGGATACAATAATATAAGCGCTGATACATTAATCTGATGCGCGAGATACAATAATATAAGCGTTGATACATGCGCGAGATACAATAATATAAACGTTGAATCTGATACATTAATCTGATGTGCAAGATACAATAATATAAGCGTTGATACACTAATCTGATGCGTGAAAATGAGGGATTTTGGAGATTTGTAAAATTTATAGGGAATAATGGTAATAAGTAAACTAAAATGTGGAATTTCTGTAATTTTTCCTTAATAAGGTTCACCCAATACAAAAGGAACTGATCTAAGCGATGTAGTTCCGGTAGCATCTCTTTAAACAACTTTTAATATAAAGGAAGCAGATGCCCAATATCTAGTTTCTTTTTCATTTTCCATTATACATAATGAATATCGAATCAAAATTAATTTGATTTTTCTTGTTCGAGTCGGTACTTCAATTTGGTTCGTTTATAAAGTTACCGTAAAACAGACCAAATTACAATTATTCACATAAAATGCAGCGTCCACAATGTAATGTTTGGTTGTGATTTTTTAATCATGAATAATATTTACACAAGTTAGACGGGAATCTATATATGTTATTTGATAAAAAATAAAAATAAAATTGAAGATCAAAACTTTTATATGAAATTGTTTAGTCCAAAACGTGAGTTTCAATCTCAGCTATTGACTTCATGTGTTAAGTATACAAAATATGGTCATAATTAATCCAAGATTCTTTATTTTTACAATGCGTTATTAAGCATTCATAGGCTTTACTAAATAAATCAGTTTTAAAATTAGGAAGCACAAATTAAAGTAGGTGGTAGCTAGCTCAAAATATATGGTTAATAAATACATTATTTTATTTTATTATTTTATTTTATTTTCATATAAAAAAATGAAGCAAACTTTTGGCCATTCTTGTTTGGTAACTCAAAATGGAAGGATAATTTTGAGAAAGTCAAAAGGCCCTTAAAGAGTCAAAATGGAAGAAAAAGTTGAATTTTTAACTAAATAAAAGAGTGTCCAATAGGGTGTAGTAAAAAACGGAAATCCTTAATTTCGATTGGCTCGGGGATATATTTTTTGCTTCACGAGAGCAAATTTAATTGACATTTGAGGTTAAATTGAATTAGATTAACTTACGGGTTATTTGATATCCCGTGAAGAGGCAAGTTATTGTGTAGCAATTTATGTATGAGTTATATGGTAGTTGGTTAGAAAATATACTACTGATCATGTATAAAATTAATAGGATATTTTGATTAGCAACTTAGAAACTCATATAACTAATACGTATATAAGTTATGAGAAATTAGTGACTTATCTTATACCGAGTAAAAGATATAATAACTAATATATGTGTAATTCTAAACAACTACTAAATTAATGACCAGTTTGTAGGGGTGTATCGGTCAATTCACTTTTTTGTATCATCGGTTCGATTTTCAATTTTTAAATATGTTAAATCAATAACCAAATCATTACAATATTTTTTCAATCAATTTTTGATTTATCGATTTTGATCTTTTCGGTTTAACCAATAAGAAAATGCTTATAAAATAAATATATGACTCCACCACAATTTGACGCAACAAGACAATAATGTCTCTTTACAAATGCTCATAAAATAGAAACAATAATAACTAACATGAAAAGAACTATACAAGTATAACACAACAAGAAATTAAGAGGAGTAGAGTGGTGAATTCAAAGTCACTGTAAAGTTTGAATTAAAGGCTAAAGAACAAATGCAATAACTAGTAAAGTATTAAGATTAATAATATTTATGTACAACTAATTAGTAAATTATTAGGAGAATTTTCACATATAGCCACTGAAAATAGCTTAATTATGCTCCATAGCTATAGTTTGCTAATTATGATTCGTAGATACATGTTATAGGGAGAAGAGTGACGAGCAAGATTGGGAGAGGAAGGAGAGATGTGAGCGAGAGAGGGCAGAGACTGGAGAAAAGCGAATTGTATATGTATATCTGTCAAAATATTTGTATATATGTAACTAGTATATCTGTGTGTTTGTATATCTGGGGCCTAACCCATCGGTGACCCCCTAAAGTTGACACCAACAGGACCTGACATAAGGTGTCTAAAATGAACAAAGCCTAGTTAAGGTGTCTAAGTGAAAATTTGTGCCAACTTTAAGGGGCCACCGACGGGTTCAACGTATATCTAGCAAGCGAGATTGGAAGAGGGAGGAGAGAGACGAGCAAAAGAGGGCAGATAGTGGAGAGAAACGAACTGTATATGTATATCTATTAGATAATTGTATATATGTAACCATTATGTATAAGTATCAATTATTGTATTTGTATATCTTCATACTATTTGAATTCATATACAATTGAATCAAGTTAAAACATTTGTATTTGTATATCCAATCTCTCTCTCATTTTATACAAACACAAATTATACTTTGTATTTGTATAATTTGTGTTTGTATAAAGCGAGAGGGAGAAAAGTAAAAGAGAATTGGGAAGGGGAAGATTTGTATAATTATAAGTGTATAGGACTTGTATATCCCGTCTCTCTCGCTTTATACAGACACAAATTTTACATTTCTGTTTGTATAAAGTGAGAGAATTGACAGAAGAGAAGCGAGAGAGAGATTGGGCAGGGAGAAGAGAGAGGCCAGAGAGAGGGGAGAGAGGCGAGAGAGAATATAATCATAGCTAAAAGTAAGGTCCGAATTGTAATTAATGCAAGCTATAACTATGTTAGTTAATAAACTAGTATATATTTGTTTAACCACGTAATTTTTTCCCAAATTATTGTAGTTTTAATGGGTTATCGATTTATCTAATAACTCAATGTTTAAAACCAAAACCAAACCAATGAGCTGATTTTTTTTATAAAACCATTAAAATATCGTTAATTCAATAACACTTTTTTCAATTCGATTTATCCATCGATTCAGTTTTAGCTCACTACATGCCATAAGGAAAAAAAGAAAATTTAAATTCTTCAATTTTGTTTACACTAACGCGCGCGGGTCAGTACTACAATATCTTCTCACCCAACAATACCATATTTCCACAATACAGAGCTTCACAAACAGCTTTTTCCACCATTTCTGTAACTAGTTCTTGTTTCTGAAGAAAGAAAAGAAAAAAGTACAGCATTTTTTTTCTTCCCCTTCCCCATTTGTTTGTTCAAAGATTGTACCTTTATTTAAGTTTTACTAGTTTTTTTTGTTCAAAGATGTTGTTTTTTTAAGCTGGTTCTTGTTCTGAAGAAAGAAAATAAAAAAGTATACCCCTTTTTTTCTTCACCTTCCCCATTTGTTTGTTCAAAGATTGAATCTTTATTTAAGTTTTAGAAGTTTTTTTGTTCAAAGATGTTATTTTCTTCTAGCTAGTTCTTGTTTCTGAAGAAAGAAAAGTAAAAAGTCCACCTGTTTTTTCTTCCTCCTCCTCCATTTGTTTGTTCAAAGGTTGTACCTTTATTTAAGTTTTAGAAGTTTTATTGTTCAAAGATGTTATTTCTTTTTAGCTAGTTCTTGTTTCTAAAGAAAGAAAAAAAAAAGTACACCTTTTTTTTTTCTTCCTTCCTCTCCCATTTGTTTGTTCAAACATGTTGTTTTTTTAGCTAGTTCTTGTTGGTGAAGGAAGAAAAAAAAAGGACACTCCCCCATTTGTTTGTTCAAAGATGTACATTTCTATTTTTGTTGTTAATCTGCATTGTGAAATAATTTTATTTTTTTTTCAGGTAAAGTTAAGTATACAAATCATGGCAGCTGACAAGGTTTCCTAATTCACTTATGTGTTTGTTATGTTATAGTTGATTATAATAATGACATTTAACATATTACTATGTATGTGTTATGAAATAGGAATTTAATTTGGAAGACAAGAACATGCTTTTACCCTATATTCGAGATCAGGGTGATATGAGTAAGTACATTAAAAAACATTATAAATATGAGATTGTAATCTATATTATAGTTATGTAATTGTAAGTTATACTATTGATTTCTAACACACATTTTTTTTAAAGATGCTTGCTATTCGTACAGTAGTGGCGAAGCAGTTCAAGCACTGCATGCTTCCACCTACTCAGTGGATCCATTTGAGTTATCCACACAGCAGATTGTGGATCATCCACCACGCATGTTTGATTATGAGAATCGTCATAAGAGGAAAGATCTTTTGGGATGTTACTATAGCAATCATCCAGATGTGTTGCATTATATATGGCAAGAAGGGCTGGTTAAAGACGAGCACTACGTCAAGAGACAGTCCAGAAAAGAAGAAGATGTGTTACCTATACCAAATGTATATTAATCCTACCTTTCCACTATTTATTGGTATATTTTTAATAATATCAAAAGTTTTATTTATCTTATTGTTTTTGTGTTGTTGGGTGAGTTATGTTAGGTTACTAAGTATGGCATTAGAAGCTTCGAGTATGTATTTCAAATAGGAATGCCTCTACATTTGAAGAAGGGATATGAGACTGAAAAGACAATAGAAGAAATCAATAACATCATAAAGGAGCAGCCGATGATTGGGGCTACAAAGATATATAGAAGTTTCTGGTTTTTTAGGGGAGAGGTACGTGGCAACGAAACTTGTTCAATATAATCTAATTGCATTGATAGTTTCCTTTTCATTTAAACTCTTTGCCTGTGAAAAGTAATGGAGTTCTTTTCTTCTTTGACCAATTTTCAGATACTAGTTCTAGTTGTCTTTTACTGTAAAACAAAATTCAGATAACAAAGATTCTGGCAAGGGATTTAGAACCATTTCTGAGAGGGATCATTTGTGTGAATTTACTCCTTATATGGTTTCTATGTAATGTCAGGTGTTAATTTTCTCTCCTTTTATTACAGATTGTAACATATTCTGTGGTTTATATATCAGTTGCACAAAGCTGCACTAATTAAAGTGTATAAAAACAAAGAAGCAACCAACCTTGTTCATCTCATGTAGTTGAAATCCTCTTTTCATTAAATTGTTAATGTCCTGAATTAAAATTGTTTATTTTCGCCATTAGCCATATAAAACAGGTTAACTTATTGTTTCCAGGGACAACATCTAAGCTGATTGTTTGCTTGATTTGAAACCTAGTATGTTGTTTTCCATAACTATATATGCTCCTCCCATCATAACTCTTTGCCCCCTTGATTTAATTATTCTAGAGTTCTTTAAAATTCCTCCAATCTATCTATTTCCCGGTTATTCCACGATCCATGCCAGACTTGGTTGGACAAAACTTCACCTCTTGTGATTGCCTCTTGCTGGTTGTTTTGATTGTCTGGATATATATATATATATATATATATAACTACTTTAGAGAACCATTACTCAACCAGTTGTCGAATTAAGTGTTCATCCCATTCCCAACTTTAATATTAACTCTGGTTTTGAGATTTAGCTGCATGTTCCTGATGGACTTCGACAGACACACCCTTAAGGAGAGGTGACTGTTTTTCACTCTTTTCGGGATCCTTCAATTTCTAAATCTTAAATATCTGGTATTGTTTGTTTGCTCTCAGTGTCTATTGGCATGTAATATATCTAATAAATTATGCTAATAATGGATGTTGCTTAGTAGGCAAGGACGGTCTGAGATACACTTATATCCTACCTGCCTCTTTTTAATATATGTTGCTATCATCGATACACATTTATTCATAATAAGCTCATGCATATTTATTGTATCATTAGACATTATTTTCAATTGTATATGTCTAATGTTACTAGAGTGTCTTTTTCCCCTTCATCTTGGAAGATTCTTGCAATTTTGAAACTCTCAGTTGACTTATTACCTTACAAAATAAAAGCTGTTTTTTTTTTTCGGTAATTAAACTAATTGTATTAACCACCAAGTGAAGCATTACTGAACAACATGCTTGATCTCAGCCTGTTTAACCCAAGGACTAATAAAATCATAAAGAGTATACAGGATCATTGAAAAGGAAAACTATCTACTTCATTTCTTATCCTAGTAGGAGCTCTTACACAAGCCGTGTAGGCAATCTCCAATTGTCTCCCAGTTCCTGCTTTTCCCTCCAAATATTCTCCCATTCCGTTCAATCCAAATGGTGTATGTGAGCTCAGAATATATCATTCTGAATATCCGCGCACTCTTTGAATTTCCTCTAGTATTTTGCACCACCCATTCACAATGTTGTTCCCATGATGTGGTACTAGGATATTGAATTTGCATCCACCTAGCTATCTTTTTCCAGATCTCTTAGCATAGTCACATATCACATATATGTGTTCTCTAGATTCTTCATATCCCTAGCACAAAGAGCAATTTGGGTTCACCTCCATTCCCCAATGCAATAACCGGTCCTTTGTAAGCATTCTCCCGTGCATTAGTAACCAAGTTGTGAATTTAACTTTGGGCCTAGCTGCATTCCTAAACATGATGCACTTCCATTCAACCTTTGGTCTCTCAGGTAGATTATGGTAGTAAATTTGTCGAATCAAACTCTTCCCGGCTTATGGTTCTGGTAATCCAATTAGGTTGGATCGTGTCTGAAACATCTTTCTTACCAGCCAACAAGCCTGTTGAGGGACTGCCACAGTTTCTAGTGATTTCCCTTTGATGTAATATGTGTGAATCCACTTTATCCATAGCTGTTTTATTCCACAAGGCTATGCTGGTGAGTTTCAATCCACCAACACACTTAGGAAAAGCATACTGATTCCCATGCCACTAATGCTTTCTTAGTAATATTCCCACTAGCTGACCATAAATAGCTTCTGCAATGGGCATCAATTAGATTAACAATTTTTCTTGGTATGCTGAAAAGTTGTGCCCAGTATGCTTGCACACCAAATAGGACAGATTGGATCAGTTGAGCCCTTCCTGAGTAGGATAAATTCTTGGCTGTCCAAGAGGAAATTTTGGCTGTAATCTTTTCCACTAAAGGCTTCCATTGTAGAAGGGATGTCTTTTTGGTGGCTAATGGTATGCCCAGATACTTCAAGGGCAATTCCCCATAACTATAACCCAAGTGCTGCAGAATCAAGAGTTGGTGATGAGCTGGAACACCTCCAAAATACACAGAGCTTTTTGCAAGGTTAGCTTGGATCCCAGAAGCTTGAGAATATTGAGTAAAACAATTATGAAGTGTCGTGACTGATGGTAAATCTCCCCTGGCAAATAAAAGAAGATCATCCGCAAATCATAGGTGGCTTAGATTGATCTTTGCACACCTAGGGCGATATATAAACTGCTTGCAATCCTTCAGGCCATCTATCTGTCTACTGAGGTATTCCATGCCGATTGCAAATAGGAAGGGGGACATGGGGTCCCCCTGTTTGAGTCCTCCAGCAACTGCAAAAGGCTTGGTAGGCTCACCATTGATCAAAATACTATAGCTGACTGTTTGAATGCACTCCATAATCCAATTAGCAAAGGTTTCAGGGAAACCAATTTTTGTCATCACTTGCTTCAGGTAGCTCCATTCAATGTAATCAAACACCTTCTGTAGGTCAATTTGGATCAGGCATCTGGGGGATATGCTTTTCCTAGTGTACCCTATCACCATTTCATGCGCTAGTATAATATTATCACTGATCTTTCTTCCAAGTATGAACCCTGCTTGTGTTTCACATATGATGTAAGACATAACTTTCTGCAATCTGTTAGCTAGTATCTTGGCAATAAGCTTATAGAGTACAGTGCAACAAGCTATAGGGCGATATTCCTTGATACTAGAAGGGTGTGCTGTCTTAGGCACAAAGGTAACTGATGTGCAGTTGATAAGCCGATATAACTTGCCAGTTATAAAGAAATCTTTCACTACACCAATTATTTGTGGCTTTATCCTAGGCCAGGCACTCTTGAAAAACATAGCGTTGAAGCCATCATTGCCTGGAGCTTTGTCATCCCCAATTGCTTTCAGGCTGTCCTCAATTTCATTGTCATTCACCATTGCACACAAATTTTTCTGTTGTTGTTGAGTTAATGTTGGCCCTGTTTTCATGATGAGTCTATTTATGGATGGTAAAGAGGCATTAGTAGAGCCCATTAGGCTTTTATAGAAAGATAAGATTTCCTCTTGTATACTCTCTTGCGTCACCAGTTTAGCCCCACCTACGGAAGTGAGTTAAAAAAATTGCTTTTTCTGAACCCTCTCTTTCATCATAGCTGAGAAGTACCAATTGTTAGAATCTCCCAGTTGGATCCATTTGGTTCTGAACTTCTGTCTAAGTATATTTTCTTCAATTGCGGACCATTTCTCCAAATCTTGTAAAGCATGTTTCTCTTGTTCTTGGAGGCTATCTGTATAGTGTTGCTGCAGTTGGCACTGAATCCCTTCCAAATCATACCTGACTTTTTCCACTTCCTGTCCAGCATTCCTGAAAGCTTCATTGTTAAGGTTCTTGAGATGGATTTTCATAAATTTTAGTTTAGTCCATACACACCCCATTTTCAGTGCATTTCTCCCAGTTGACCACACTCCTCTAATACTTCTTGGAATTGTGCATGATATGCCCATATGTTGAAAAATCTGAAAGGGACTTTGATGGCCCTATGAGTGTTCTTCATATTCATCAGCATGGGGGCATGGTCAGAGATGCTTGGCAATTCGTACTTGACCACTACATGGCCCCATTTCATCATCCATTCATGATTCCCAAAAGTTCTATCTAGTCGACTGCATACTCTATCTGCTCTTTGCTGTTATGTCCATGTATAATAGATCCCCTTCCATGTAAGTTCATTTAGTAAGAGGTTCTCCATGCATCTGGAAAAATCCTTAATCTCTGCATATTGAACTGGTGCGCCAGATATCCTATCTTGTGTGTTTAAAAGTGTATTAAAATCTCCACTTACTATCCATGGAATATTATTGCCCGGGCCTAGTGCTTTTAGTGCATTCCATAATGGCTTCCTTTGCTCTCCTGTGTTGTAGCCATATATGACAGTTAGCATGTACTCAAAATCTGTAAGAAGTCCTTTGATATGGCAGTGCAGTAACTGATCTTCTTCTGTGATCTTCCTTACCCCATAACTATTGGTATCCCAAATAATCCATATTCGACCATTGCTTGCTGAATGGTAATTGTTCATGTGCCCCCATCCAGGAACAATGTTATTCATGACCCTGCTTGCTCGATGTTGTTTGACTCTAGTTTCAATCAAACCAACAAACTTTATTCTTCTCATTTGAAGCATTTTTTTAAATTTCTTTTGCTTATGCTTCTTATTCACCCCTCAAATGTTCCATATTAGCCAATTCATGGATTTGACATACCCCTATCCAGGGGCGTGCTTGCTTCAGGTCTCCCTCCTTTTCTCACTGTAGCACTAGGATTATTCCTACACTTAGTCGTGGTTGGTCTCAAGGCAGGAAAATTTGCCAAGTTAAATTCCGTGTTGGAGCTTAAGCCATTTCCTCTGATAGGTGTATTTATTTTTTCCACCTCCACTTCAAGGGCTGCTGGACCAATTCTGGTTGCCTCTCGATCAATTTTCTCTTGCTCTATTGGAGGATTTGATTGGGGTGCATCTACTGGATGAGCTACTCCCTTTGATTGCCACTTCATGGTCATCTTTCTTTGCAGGTGCTCGTCCTTTACTTGGCTGTCCATTTGCCTCAATCTTCCTTGGTTCAAGTGGACAAACATGTCCAATTGTTTGACATTTATCGCAAAATAGTGATTTCCAGTCATATTCAACAGCTTGAGTAAATACTCTTCCATTAGGATCCATAACTGCTATATCATGGGGCAAGGGCTTAGTCAGGTTAACCTCAATCAACATCCTTGCAAACAAAATTCTGGTTTGCTTTGCAGTACATTCATCCGCATATATGGGAGTTCCTACTTGGTTAGCTCTACTCAAGGAGTTACCACTCCAGCAGTTCAAAGGGAGTTTAGGGAACTTCACCCATAGTGAATCTCAGTTGGGAATTCTTCCTCAAAATTGAAAGAAGCAGTCCAAGCCTTCAAAACTATAGGCTTATAGTTGAGGGTGTATGGACCTGCTTATAGAATCTCCTGCATATCCGTCACTGACTGGAATCGAATGATGAAGTAGCCATCTTCATGCATATAGATCAGGATCAGCTATTGAGTTCCAATTTTGGGTCACAAACCTCCTCATGGTGTTATTGCCTAGGCATTCTCCGATAACATATATAAGCTATTAAAGTACATCGCCATTTCTGGGTTTCCCTATCGACCTCCTCTTTTTCCAATTTCCCCTCAATCATTTGGGGAGGGATGTATGACAGAGTCATTCCGTTTTCAGAAGCCCTAGTTCTTGCAAATAAATTCACCCATGTTTTCTCCCCTGCCTTCTCCTTGCCCTTGGATACCACATCCATAGGCTCGGGACTGTTTTGATGAGATCAAATCTTCACAAAGTAACAGTTGGATAAGTGTCCCGGCTCCTGCTAGTGTTGGCCAATGTGCATGTCTATACTTGATGAAAGAGCATTCAAGCTTTACGCATTATACATGAAAGTATATCTGATCTAGCTTCCAAATAACTTCTCTTAAATTTGTAAAATTCTTGAGAAGGCTAATGATATTTTTCTAAATAGGGTTGTCTATAAAGCTAAGTCGTCCCAGGCGTTATTTTTGTGAGAAAAAAAGACTTCTGATGATAATTGATTCATTGTGGATGATTCATTGTGTTAAGAAAGTCCATATATTTCTACATTCTTCTTTGCATTCACCTTGTGGAATTGGTTGTTTAATGTTTTAACCGGAAGTTTTCGTTGCATCTGATTCGCTAATGAAATGTTTTGTAAAAAAAAATAATTAATTACTTTAGAAGAAAGAGGGAAGTTAAAGTGTCATTGCACTCATTGTCTTTACGTAATTTGGATTTTGGTGTATTGGTTTGTTCAAAAGTGAAATGCAAGATATATATTGGCACTAGATGAGTTTAAGTGGAGTAACATGGTCAATGAGGATTTATATAACCGACCTTAACTTGTTTCATACTGAAGTGTAGTTGTTGTTGATATTAATTAATATGCAAAGAACTTTAAATGTGGCAGAAGCAGGTTCTTTCTAGGTGGTTACTGGTTAGTATTCAAATAATAGTTTCTTCACTTCCATACTTTCTTTTTTCAAAACTGTTTTGAAATGCTTTGCTTGAGTCAGGGTCTACCAGAAACAACCTCTCTACCTCAACGAAGTAGGGGTAGGGTCTCTGCATACACTACCCTCCCCAGACTCCACATGTGGGATTACACTAGATATGTTGATATTGAATCTTTTATAAGCCATGTTTGATCTAGGTAATTATAATGGGATTCTTTTGTTTATGTTGCACCCAAAGATATTAGGCTATATTATAACTATTAGAATGATCTTGTTATATTAATGTGAAGTGTTTCCGTTGCAGGGAGTATATATGGGACCTGATGCAAATGAAGAACCAAAAGAAATATTGCATTCAATACTAATAGTTGGATTTGGAATCAGTAATGGAGTACAGTTCTATAAAATTAAGAACAGTTGTGGGATTCGATGGGGTCATCAGGGATTTGGGAAGATAAGAAGAGAATTAGTTTATCGGTTAGCATATCCCATTGGACCTATCGAGAAAAAAGTTAAACCAGTTAAAGTTGCTCCTTCTGTTACTAAAATCAAGAACACAAAGCCATCTAGGAGCAAAAGGCATGGGAGCTCATCGAAGCATTTCCAATCCAAAGCTTCGGGTCCAACACAATTTGGTGCTCAAGGGAAAAGGTACAAAGAATTTGTTTATGCACTCATCTTCTACTGTTATGTTTAATTCACATATGCTCTATTTTACTTATTAGGTTTGGTACCGAGGCAGTTACAACAAGAATGCAGCCAACCCACGACGACGTTGATGACTTCAATGAAGCAAAGAAAAGGTTCAAGACTAATGCGTTATGGGGTTCGTGACAATCTTTCTTTCTGATTTTAATAAATGGATTCCATTTTCTAACAGAAGAAATGAAGTGCATTTAGCATATAGGTTCATGCATCTCTCATTTTCTTTTGTGTGCTTCCAGGAGTTGAATTGAAGCCTGGTAAGCCATTCACTCATAATTTTGAAAAAGAGCAGGGGAGGCTTCATGTCTCTGAGGTCTGCTTCAAAAAATTTAACACTCTCTTTCCACATTATTTTCCTTCTCCTTTTTGGTATTACAATGTAAGTGTGATTAATTGTATTTATATCATAAACTATTGTAGTATTCAAGATCTTTGGCCTTGATGCTGTTTGGATACAATTGAAATTTTTTATTCTTGTAACTTACATATATTTTCGTTCATGTGACTGAAGTGCTTAGAGCTGGTGCATTGAGCTTCCATTGCAAAAATGGGTCAAAATCTGTTGAATAGATGAATTACTTTGTTGGTGTTATTTCTTAGGCAACATAGAGAAATATTTTTTCATCATAATCCATATGTATTCTATCATAATCTGTTGAATAGATGAATTGCTTTGTTTGTGTTTAGGTTTTCCGTTGTGAAATTGGATCGAATTATGTTTTGGTGCAGAAAGCATAATTCCCTTCCTTAGTGTTGTAACATTTTCCCAACACCCTAAGTTGGCACAAAAAGTTCCTTGAGTTATCTTGGTGTGTAAAGAAATTTGAGTTGGCCCATTTGGAAATCTTCTGGATGTATTTATGGTTCTCTATTTTCTCATAGTTATTGTTATGCTAATTTTATTTGTTTATTTCCGAGTGATTAGGCTACGTTAAGTACCGGCTCGACAAGCATGACAAGCTTAGTTCAATGTCAAGTAGGTGATAAGAAGCCAATTTGCATGTGTTCTCTAGTGCCAGAGAAACAAGAGACATGCCCGTTGAATCTGGAGTTTGAGGAGGATCATGAAGATGTTACGTTCTTAGTTATTGGCTCTCACAATGTTAATCTCTCTGGCTTCTTTTATGGAGAGCACGAGGATTGCTTTGGAGATGAATATGGCTCGTATCCTTAAGCTAGTATTTTTTTATTCTGCTTGAACTTTATTGTTTTGATTTATGGAACTACACAAGGGAATTTGTTTTGAATCTATTTTCTGTATTCCTTTGACATTGGCGTGTAAAGTGATCCTTATGAGGAGGATGTTGCTGATACTGATTGTGCTATCGAATTTGAGTATGACACGGAAGATGGCTCGACTGGTAATGATTTTATCATGTACCCACCTTCCTGAGTTCCCAACAGTACTGGAGGTAACTTCCCTTTATGCTTTTTTCTTTGGGTTTTGAAAGAATCTGCCAATGTTGTAGGTTAAGGTTGCAATTTTTCATTCCCATTTCAAATACATTCTGGAGGATTAATATAAATATGACTGATCCCTCAAGTGATTATGTAATATCTGGTCTTGGTGTATTTAGGAAACTACTGACACATTGTGTTAAGGACCTTTTAGGACAGAGGAGATGTATTGTGCGTATTAGCTTCTTTTGATTTTGCCTTGTGACATGCATATTTCATTTGTATTTAAAATGCCAGATATTTTGTTTGTATTTTGAAAAGTGAAAATTGAAGAGATACTGGAGGACGGAAAGCCTACAGATGAAAAGAAGAGGAAAAATCAGTTAAATGTAACTGATGACATAGAAAACTCGATTCTGGTCAAGTGTAATACTGACAGTCCTCTGTTGGAAAGTGAAGATGAGGATGGCTTTGCTCCCCGTGAAAGCAAAAGTAAACGATCAGAGGAAGCACAGAATGATACTGCTGCTGATGAGATGAAAGGCTTAAAAAGAATAGTTTGTGATGATACTAGCAAAGCCAATGATTATCAAAGGTGCGTCCGTCTTCTAGTTCTGACTTCTGAGTGCTTACATGATTTATTTTAGTGATGATAATTCTGTTTTCTTCTTAAATCCTAAAAGCAGAGGAGACAATGCTAAGCAAAATAAGAAGAAAAAGGTAATGATTGATCCCAGGCATGTAGAGGCTAATGATGAGGCAACTGATCAAGATGGATGGTCACAAGTAAGTTGTGTTCTGTTCAAGTGTAGAATAGAAAAGAATGAATCTGAATTGTCATCGTTTTGCCTTGTGAGTTGATTTTTTTTCCAGCAAAAATTGTTTCAGGAGTAATGCGAAAAAGAAGAAGAATGAATCAGAGCCTGAGGTAGAGAAGAATGAATGGACTAAGCCTTCTCCCATTGAAACTTGATCGGTCATAGATGGAGGAGTTGGCAAAGAGGAAGCCAGTTATCGTGATGTTGTACCACCCGATGCATGGCTGGTACTTGAAGTTATTTTTTTCATTCTGCAAAATCTTAAAATTGTTGTTGTAGATTTTTCTTCAAGCGAAAACAATTAGCAAGGATGATCATGTTTTTCTTAGGCTAAACTATTCATTTAGTAAGGTTTGAGTAGTTGCAGTATATTTCTGTTGGCTCAAACAGAAGTGAGAAGAATTTAGGTGAATCTTTTGGTGAACTATGAATTTCGTATTACTTGTTCACTTTTTTCTTTACTCTTTACACGCTCTTAAAACTTTTATCATTTAACTCTTTTCATTAAACTCTATTTATGTGTCTTATCCATAGACTAACATGGATGAATTTTAAATTGAGATATTTGAATGCACCTTCTGGTTATAGTAGCAATGGAAAATAATGTCTTAAATTCCCCATTCCTAACAAGGGGACTGGTAAAAAAAAGTTATCTATACTACTTCCCTTCAACAAAGTGTCCATTCATACCATTTTTTTAATAGAAAATATATTCGATTTTGACGTACCATTTTGTACACATGGTAAACTATGACACGGATACATCACTAATAAAATCAACCAAAATACAAAATTCTGATTTCTTTGTTGAACCGAGTGACATAAATGAGACCAATTTTTTAACAAAGTAATATAGATGATCCTTTTCTCAAAATTCAAGACATATTTGTTCTTTTTCCCTTTGTCGAAAGCTCAACTAATTGGATCCAATATAAGGTAGATCCAGTTAATAGTATTTTGTTACAAATATTGCAAATTATTGATCTGCAATGTCGAAATCGACAAATTAAGTGAAAACACATTCATTCACTAAAAGATGAGACATCTCACAAAACAATATTCACCATTGATCTTTGCAATCCTATATAAAACACAATTAAAATGTCCCAAAAGAAAACTGAAAGGAGGAACAAGCAATAAAGATCTAAAATCAACATCTGAATTGCACTCATCGTGCTAACTTGTTTTTGCTTGAAGAAAAGTCTACAACAATGATTTTAAGATTCTGCAAAAGACAATATAACATCCCCACGGGAAGGCACATCACTTAATATATATCAGCTCAGTTTCAAGTACCAGCCATGAGTCGGGTGGTACGACATCAAGATAACCTTCATCCCCAAACCTGTAGAAAAAAAAGGCATTATAGTTCAATTATGCATGATAGACCAAAAATTGGGAAAAGATGTACTCATTGGGTAAGAATAATTCAAAGGATGAGGCCAGCAGGCCGAAACAAGTAAATTGCTTTCGACAAGATTAACTTGGTTTCTGATTTTCCTTTCCCAAATGATGTATTTCTCTCTCAAGCAAGTCACTGCCCTATTTTGGGCCCATGCTGAGGACCTCCATGCTCTTGCATTTTACAAGATTGTACAAAAAACCCAAGACATGCTTTCATGCTCTTGCACCAACAGACGGATAATGACAAATGATGATTATACACAACATAACAAACAAAAATAGCAACTCAAATGCATACCCAAAGTCTGGAGGGATTGTAATTCTTCTTTTGTCCCCAACACGCATGCCTGATAGTGTGATGTAAAAAGTATGTTAGTCCTCAATACTGACAATATAACTGTAAAAACAGAGAAACAATCAACTTAGTCATCCCAAGTAAATTACCTATTACACCAATTTCCCAACCCTGTATAACTTGACCACCAGCTGCAAGCACAAAAACCTAAGCTTAACACATTGAAATAAATAGAAGCTAATTTATCACACGTCAAACAAATACGACACCTATACGAAATTCAAGAGGATCTTCTTTCCCAATATTGGTATCAAATATTTCCTCATTCTCCATCAGCTTGCCAGTATAACGTACACCAACCTGTTCAGTGGCAGAAAGTCATTATTAATAACAGAAATCTACTCCACAAGTTCATCAAAGAGAGGAAGCTTAAATCATGGTTGACTTAGTTGTGAAATTATAAGTGGAAAGTATAAAAGGACCAGCGGAATGAGAGAACAATTTATTGCAATAATCAAGAAAGAAAACCATACCTTAAATCCCGTGTAAGCTTTTTTCCCACCCGGTTTGCCCTTAGACAACTCCTCTATGACCAATCCAGGTACAGAGGACTTCACAAAAGAAGGCTTATCTTGTTCAAGCTTTGCTTCGCCATCCTGTTGACTTTTCTTCTTCTTCTTCTTCTTATCTAAGATCAATAGTGTTGGCAGTGTAGGTGAGAAGAAATAACACATTCTGGAATAAATCTATGTTGTGCCAGTATTGTTAATTGTAGTTTAATTAGGGGAAAAGAGTCAAAATGCTCCTCGACTTGAGTTTATCATCAAAATGTCTCTACTTATACAATAGGGACATATATGCCCCAGCCGTTACCAAAGTATGCAAAAATGTCCTATTTCAAATGGAATCCCCTAAATCAAACAATAATACCCGATTTCCCCTAAATAAACCAGTCCTTTTTACCCAACCCGACCCACTAAACTAAATAACCCATGTCAGATTAAACGACAATTATAAACCCCCAGTCCACAAGATCAGTTCTTTGATCTTGTATATGTTTTCTCTCATGTGCTCACGATAATCTCAATAAGTCACTTAAAGACTAGTTTCATTTATACTTTTTCAAATAAGTCTAATCTAGTTTGAGAGCTTGAACACAGGCACAATTCACAGAAGTACCAACTAACAAACACAACTAGTTTCACTATTGGGGTGTTTATATACATATATAATACTACGTATACATACATCCTATAGAACCAAAGTAAAGTCAGTTGGGATCAATTAAGATGTGATTTTTGTGTCTTTGGAGAGTTTACCTTCATTACTTAAAAATTTCTTAAGCCTGCAAAAATGCACATTGATGGTTTCATCGAATCCATGCCACACCGCTGCTTGAAAAGTCTTTACAGCGGCCTCAACAGTAGTATCTGTGGCTGTAAAGGTGAAATAATACCACGTTCCAGCTGCATACGATGCGTTAACATTCAAAATTTCCTTGAACGCATACGTATTATCCACCTAATAAACAGAACACAGCCACAGATCATCAATCTGATATATAAACCATTTTTGAAACGTTTTCAAATAACAGTGCAAACACTTACATTCTTCAAATTGAAATCATGAATTGCCAATTCACAGAGCTCAGTGTATTCCTGTTTTATGTTTGAATCCTTAAGGTAATCATGGAGTTGCTCAATCCCAGCCATAGAAGAAGAACCCGGGTGGACAGAGATATCAAAACCCTATTGCACCAAAAGTAACGTCAATCTCAAGCAGAATTTCACGGATATAATGATAATTTAGTTACCTCGCTCTCATCCCACTCCTTGAAATACTGCTTCCAGATTTTGCCGTCTGCTTTACCCTCCAAAATTTCGAAAGAAGGATCATCTAATGCAGATTCAATGGAACAGTAATATTGATGAACAATAATCAATGGAACAGTAGAAAAAGGGGAAATTCAGGGAATAGAAAATGAGGAAGACAACTAGTTGCTAAGCTAACTTACAACTAAGAGATATATGGCAAACAAGATAATCTCATTTCATTTTCATCAGTACAATATATATAGGACCACAACCCTAGCTGATTCATAGAGTATGCTTGCAACAGTGTCCTCACCTACTACTGCTTCTGAC
>JAJOOR010034955.1:0-20455 GCA_036250505.1 Solanum acaule | reverse complement strand
CCCCCCCCCCATGTACGGTGAGAGGAAGTGATGGTGGGGTAAGAAAAATATTTTACATTTTATTTTATAAAAAAAACATAATTTTTGGGATAATAATTTTTTAATTTTTAATTTTTACTGTGTAATACCTCGGAAACTAGTAGGCTAAACAAGAGCCTTACGTGAGAGTTATAGAGTTTGATGTGTGGGTTTAGAATCGTAAAATGACTTCCCGTACTTAGAATCAGGGGTTTAGGGTTTAAACGTCAAGGTACGACTTGCCAAGGACCAACCAAAGGGGTCCTTGAGGAGAACCCCAAAATAGTCCCTAAAACTGCCCAAAAAGGGTCACCTATGGTTGGGACTCACTCCCCGTAGGTGGACCCACGCCCCGCGGGAAGGGGTTGTGGGTCAAGGCCCTAATTTTAGAGCTGCAGACCACCACCCACGGAGGTGCAGTACGCCCTGTGGACCCACCCACGGTCCGTGGGTTGGGGTCTCGTGGGTGAGGCAGCCTTGGAGTTAAGTTGTCTTAAGTTGGGGACTTGGGGGTTAATTCATTATTAGTTAGGGGTTAAGTGGGGTTGGTTTATTAGTAATTAGACCATGTATATAAACCTAATAGACCCCTAAATACATTGATCCTAGACATAATTTCAAGACCCCAAAACTAACCCAATTCCCTCCGAGAAATTTTCTCTCTAGAAGTGAAGAATCCAAGAAGAAGACAAGAGAGCTAGGTCAAATTCTTCCATTGTTGCAAGATTTCATGAGGGTTTTGAATCAAGGTATGTTAGCTTATTCATCTATGGATTCTTCCATCCATAGAGCCCCTAGATTTCCCCCAATTGTGAAGATAAAACCCAATTCTAGCTAGGGTTTTTTCCTATATTGTGGGTAGTGTTGAGTATGATTCCAATTGAGTGGATAGTACTTGTTTATGATTGTTTTAGTATTGATTCATGATATTATGATGATATTACATGTTTTCCATGGTTAACCCTAGTCTAATTGATGGAATTAATATTATGTGGGTTTATGCCATGAAAGGTGAAAGTGAAGACTTAGAGATGATCTTCTAGAATTGATGCTGTTAATAGTAATTTTCAAGAATAGGAACATATAGACATGAGTTGGATTAGATTATAGTGCATATGATGCATCATGACTAGTAAAGTTGAAATTGAACCTTTATGATGAATTATGACTAGAATCACCTACTAACGAAGAATGTGATTAGAATGCCTTGAAATCTAGGTGATGATTGTAAGAAGTAAAGCTTTGAGAGTAAGACTTGTAGCCATGAAAGTTAGGGCTTTGACAGTAAAGCTAATATGATGTGATATTGTTGTGTATTGTTGAAAGCATATTCTCACTTACACACTTAGGCATAAATATGCTAGGAGATCAAGGTTCTCTCACGTAAAATGATTCTAGGTTGAAAAGCTAATCACCTAAAATGAATCAAAGCATGTTAGACTAGAATAGCTTGAAGTTCTGATATATGATCCCTTCATGTATAGCTTGACTTGGTAAGACAAGACCAAGATTGGTAGCTTGAGTTAGCATTGTAGGATGCTCTCATGGCAACTTGAGTTAGTGGTAGTCGTGGTAGCCTAGGATTGAGGACACATACTCTCCTAACGGTAGCTTGAACTAGCATTTTAGGATGCCTTCATGATAGCATGACTTGATTAGGCCAAGACCATTTCATGGTAGCTTAGGATTGAGGACATATACTCTCCTAAGGGTATCTTAGGATTGAGAAATCATACTCTCCTAAGAGTAGCTTGCATTAGCATCATAGTGTGCTTGTAAGGGTAGCATGACTTAGTTGGCCTAAAACTATTTCATGGTAGCTAGGATGGAACACTTGTACCCTTCCTAGAATAGCTTGGATTTGTGTGATCAATATGTTTCTATGATAGCTTGGTCTAGCCTAATAGGGTGCTATTCTTTGGTAGTTTAGAATGATAAATAGTAATAATTTGAGTATGACTGCCTATGGTGGTACTTAGTATGAATGGTATTATGGGATGTCATTCATGCATTGCACAAGTATGACTTGAAGCTACTGATGAAGTGTTCTGTTATGTGGTGTATGTTTATCTTGGGTTGTTGCAATAGTTGCCTTCCATGACATGATTAACTAGATGTGATAATTCCCTTGTCTATATGAAGTAAGCTAAGAATGAGACCAAATGAATGGTAAGTATGAATATGGTGACTTCAAGGTTATGCTTAGTGTGAATGGTATTATGGGATGTCATTCATGCATTGCACAAGTATGCTTTGAGGTTACTTAGGAGTATATTGCTCTTATAATATGAAAGCCTAGGTCTTGACTATGCATATAGACTATGATTAAGATGACCAAAATGGGATACTTAGCTTGGATGGGATTATGGGGTCTTATTCATGCATTGCACAAGTATGTTTTGAGGTTACTTAAGAGTAGTCCTATTATGATATGAATGACTAATAGTTGAATAAGGCTTATATGATTCTTATGTTGGAGACTTTACTTATGATTATGATATTGTGTCTTATGCTCATAGTTTATGTTTCATGAAGTATTTGATTATACTTATGGATTATGTCTTATGTTGACTAACCCTTATGTTATGCTCTTGTGATGTTATGCTAGCTAACATATTTAGTACATTTTGTACTAACACATATTTTGCCTACATTCTCATCAAATGTAGGGTTCGGAGATTTGAGTTCCAATCTTGATGCTAGGTTTCTAAGGAGCAAAGGAGTTGAAGATTTGGTGAGTCCTCATAGCTTCGAGGACAAAGCCACTATTTCCTTTATGTCTTTTATTTTCATGTTTTGAGACAGTATGGGCTATGTCCCAAGAGTTTATTCAAAAGTGTATTAGATGGTTTGACACAAAGTGTAGTAGGACTTCTGCTTGCTTTTATAAAAGACTTCGATTGTATGATAAAGTTTTTAAATTTTTTGTACTTTTCTATTATCGTATGTTATGATATGCTAAGGGCTTGAATGAGAACCCTTCGGGGTCTAGTATGCCGTGTTACTTCTTGGGTGTACCCATGGGTCGTGACTTACTGATACTTAGAATTTATTTAATTTTTGTCAAGATGAAATGTTTTGTCCATGTGGAGTGTGATGTGACAATTTTCTTAAATAAAAGAGAGAGTGTATTATACACACACCATTATGAGATTGTTATAAAAGAAAGATGTGTGTTTCTCAAACTGATAAGTGATAGTTTAGGTATGAAAGTCACACTCTCAATAGTTTAGGTATGAAACTAAAAAAAGGGGGATAATTTAGGTGTGTTTTTGACACGTATCTCAATTTTTTTTGAATGAAACCAAAGGGGCAAATGTGCATAAGCCCTTGCATCTTGGCCTTTATTCCTTAAGGGGTCGTTTGGTTTGAAAACAAGTTATGATATGATTAGTTATGATGCGATAAGTTATGCTGAGATTAATTATGAAGTTATTTTTTATGAGTGTTTGGTTTGTTGAATTCAAAATAATATGCATTGCATAAATTTTAAGAACAAGTTGTTTGTTTACAAAATTACCCTTTACTTTATTTAGTTTTTTATATATATATAGTTTCTTTGCAAGCTTCAATTATTCATTTTTTTAAAAATAAAAATTTCATCTTATTTAACTTAAAAAAAATTGTGTGTGCATTCCTACTATTGTACCATATGTATTTAAAAATTAACTTTTTTCTTATGTAGCTTAAAAATAGAATTTTCATCTTAAGTTTATTAAAGTAAAAGAGAATTTGTAATAAATCAAAATATAAATAAACATAAAAATTAGTTAAATAAATTCATAAATAAAAATTATATTTATAAATTATCATAAAAATAAGGAGTAGTGAATATTATTATACATGGTATTAAAAATAATATGAGGGGGGGGGGGGGGAGGGTGGGGAGGACATGTGCTAATGTTTTAGTTTATCAGAAAAACAAATTTATAATAAGATATGTACTATGATTTTGTATTACATAATTTTTTTTTAGCAATAATTTTTTTTTTTTTTGTAAAAGAATAATTTAAGATTAAGGAGGTTGAAGACTTTCAAAAATAGTTATACATAAATGTGAAAAATGAGGTATAAATAGAGTATAAAGGGATATATTTGTCATTTATGTAACTTATCTTCATATAAGTTATTTCGGAATTACTATATCATTCAAGGGGAGGAATAACTTATCCAATACTAATTATTAATCCTAAGATAAGTTATCCCAAATTTTACAACCAAAAAAGGATAAAAAGCTACTTAAAATTTATCCCGGAATTAACTCTCCTTATCCATCACACAAACAACCCCTAACGGATTAAAAAAAATTATTAAAGACAAAGTGCACCGCCACACGTGCCTTATAATAAGACACAAGGTAGGGCTCATGTGCCGTATAAGACACCAGAGCTCATGCGCCTTACTCCATTTTGTGCCCCCTCTTATTTTCTCCATTTTCTCACCCTAGCTGAGCCCCCCACCCCACCCCCACCCCAGCCAAAAAAAAAAAAATCCCTCAGCCCATTATTTTTACTTAAAAAATTTAACATTACTTTATACCCTGTTTTACACCTAAAGTTTAGCTAAAAACAATTAACCTCCTTCATTTTATTTTATGTGATATTATATTTTAATTTGTTGATTATTATATTTTATAGTAGTTTTTCTTTTAAAATTATAAATTTTCAAAAATGTGGATAAGCTTATAATTGAATTATTTTTATGTTATCTGATAATTGGTCTCAATATTGAATAAAATTTACTAAAATATAAGTGTGAAAAAAGAATAATCAATAGTGTTATACATCACATCAAATACTTTAAATATATAAGTATTCTAGTTTAGAAGTTATTTTAAAATTTATTTATTTTTATGTGGGTTTAGTTTCCCCATTTGAAAATAATTATGAAAACTTGTATAATAATAATATTAATATAAGTGAATAAAAGAAAAAAAGGTATTGCTTCATTATTAATATCATTTTATTTTTATTTATAATTTATTTATTTTCAACTTTAAACTTATCAATATTTTTTAATGTTTTGTAATTTTAAAGTAAAAAAATTACTACAAAATATAACAATTAGCGATTTTTAAAATATAATATCACATAAAATAAAAATATAATATCACATAAAATAAAATGAAGTCAATTTTTCTTAACTAAACTTTAGGTATAGAACAGGAAAAAAGTAGTGTTGGATTTTTTAACCAGTATATGTATATAATGATAGATATACCTATGAAAAATAAAATATGTCGATTGGAGGTGGGGATGGAGAAAAGGGGAGGAACCCACAAATGGAATAAGGCGCATGGCCCTTGAGCCTTATATGACACGTGGGGCTGTGTGCATTGTGTTTAACTTTTTCTTTTAGCGCCGTTTAGGGATAAAGGGCAAGGTGCAAGGGCAATGCGCCTTTGCTTCCTAGATTTCATCTCAAAATTTATTTATTGTTATGAAATTTTGATAATAATTTTTTGCTTTTTTAATTTCGAACTCTTAAATAACTACTATAAGAGATTGGATTTGGATGGTAGGGGTGTGGGCGGTGGGATGAGACTACAAGAGATTTGATGAAGCTGAGGTGTGTTTGGAGGATATAGTATCATAAATAATATGAAATGTCGTAAAACTTGTTTCTCCTACTTTTATTTAAAAAGTATATACATATATATTTATTTTTTATTTTTATTTTTTGTTTAATCTTTTTAAGTAACATATTTTTTAAGAAGATATTATTTTTGACCAAATAAATTATCCAAATACACCGGAAATGAAACTTGAGAGTGATGTAAAAGTTGCTAAAACCAAGGAAATGTTAAACTATTCTCTTAATCGTTTCCCCTCTTTATCATGATCAAATTACCGAAGGAATAATTCAAAGGCAGCTGAATCATAATTTAATCACAATTTTTTTTTTATCTAATTTTAATTATTTAAAATTTATTGTATATAAATTCTTAAATGATTTGGATTTAATAAATTAAAAATATATTAATCCAAATAAATATTGTGGATTAATATAATAGAGTTTATTAAATAAGTCTATTAAATATTGATTTAATTGAAGTCCTATTCATTGGGCTAGGCCGTCAAATTGGTCTACAAATAATGAGTCCACATTGCTAAGCATAGTATATTATCTTATTCTAGAGGTCCAATTTGGTGTTACGTGTCAAATGATATGACATGTCAAATAAAACAAAGAACTCAATAGGATCATATCATATGTTAAGATGACATAGCATGTCTAGCAAAATAAAAGACCAACAAAAATATGCCACGTGAGTACAATTGACTAATTTCGACCAATCAAATATGAACATATCACTTAAATCTGATTGATTGAAAGAAGCCATTACTTGTCACCACTCTTCCATTTTACAACTATAAATAGATGTCCTTGTAATTCAAAAAATCCGCCAGAATTCTAACAAAAATTCAGATAGAGCTCTAAGAATCAAATGCTCGATACTTCTCTAAAAGCTACAAGCATTCAAGCAATCAAAAATTTCTCTATAAGTTCTAGAGATCAAGATAAATATTCAAAATCAAGCTCAAAGAACCCTTAAATTCAAATAAAAATTAAGTACAAGTTTATCAAAATTCTAGACTAACCTCGAAAGCCATTGAGTTTATATTTAGAAAGAAGAATAGAATGATTTATAGAAATTATTACACTCATTATAGTAAAATAAATTATTATGATTGTTGCAATATTTTTCAATCTTGATTATTATTTTCTCAACATAAATTTTACTGTATACAAATTCTAGTATGTCTTGTGGGACAATCTATGTCGCTCATCTCAACTTTTCAATCATCAAAGAACAATGAAATCACTTCCATGACGATAACATCCCAATTAATTTTCCTTTAAGACTTTTGTCCACAAGTTCTTTACTAAAGTGGAAAGCATCCTCGGTGTTTGAATGTTTTGAAGCTATTATGAGGAGCAAACCCTTCATGATGGGACAATAAACACTTCAAGTGTTGTCCGCATCAACGACTGCTTTTGGATCTTCAACCCCAAAAAGGAGAAAGGTCCTCTACAAATGTCGTTGATGTAATTGAGATATCTGGTTCTAAAAACTCTACTGCACAGAAATAAAATAATTTAACTAGTGGATCCTCTTCACATGCATTGCATGATGTCATCCCTTTTCAGATCAACTTGAGTGACAATACATGCTACTCTCATACATTTTCAATGATCTTGTAAACAATGATATTTGATGCTTCATTCATTGGAGAGCAATTTGTAAACCTAGTGAATATGATTGAAGCATTGACCAAGTATGTGCACAATTTGGAGTCTAGAATAGAAAAATTGATAGACAGGATGAGTACACATGATACTATCGGTTCACTAGCTTACATGCTAGGTTTCCTTTTGGTGTTAATGATTTGCACATTATTTTACCACTGACCCCTTATCTTTAGTTAGTTGTTATGTGAATTATTAAGTATATGCTACTTATTTTATAGACAATCTGTAATGATCCTTTAGGTCATTTCTTCGTTTATGTCTCCCTTTCTTCATTTACAACATTACTATAATGACCTCAAGTTATTTATGACTTGATGATATTGATAATTCGGTCACATGGTTGTTCGTTTGGTTTAGTGATAATTTCTATGTTTTGGAGCTTTTGAATCTTGAATGGTTAATTTCAATTGAATGTTTAAGATGACAACCTTAACATGTAATTCCGATGGTTCAATTAGCTCTAGAAGGGTCATTTTAGGTTAGTGGCATGGTTTTCTCTAGTCCCGAGGCTTTCGATATGAGTTTGTGTTATTTGGCGTTTTAACTTTTAAGCTTTGGCCTAAGTTTGACCTTGGTTAATATTCTTGGCAAACGTATCCGGATGAGAATTCCATCAGCGTGGTTAGCTCTGTAATGCCGAGTTTGATTGATAACGCTTAAATGTATTCTTCAAAATTAATTAAAAGAGACAACAATCGTCGTCAATAAAAATACCCAACTAAGAGTCGGAGTCGAATCCCATAGAGAATAGTATGTCGTAGAGAATCCTATCATGAAATTTGGATTGTAAAATCATTTATTTATAGTAGTGAAAATAAGTGGATGGATGATTCCACCAATTTAATAAAAGGATTTGGTATTCAATGGTCACAACTAAACTAAAATTATGGAAAATTCAAGAAGTAACAGGTACTATAGGGGTGCGGGGATTGGAAATCAATGTCACATAGGGGTAATTGTGTTGCTCTATAGAGATGTACATTCATGAATATGCTAGGTCATCTTCAATGACGCTAATCTTCTTTCGATCTCATAACATCCTTACATAGAATCTCCTTTCGGTCTTATCTATATGCTATTCTAAACAACCCAATACCTTACTTTAGTCTCTCTTTCAATGCAGAAATAGGGCAAATAGATCTGACTCATAACCTCTATTTTCAAGAAAGTTACAAACATCAAACCTAAATTGCTAGCATCAGACTAATTGCGCACTCCAATCAATCTCTTTAGAGTATCAACCGAAGATCGAAAGTAGAAATTAAGTTTGCAACCTTAATCCATAAGTTAACCCCATGCTAATTAACCCAAATTCATGTATGAACAAAAGAAAAATAGAGCATAAGACAATACACACTACATTGAATCAACATCCAACCCCATAATTGCACCCCTAGATCTTGGGGTTTTAGCCACCCAACCCAAAAAGCAAAGAAATTATACCTTTCATGAAAGCAGCCATGGGTAACATGAAATTAAGCAATTATAAGCAAACTCACTTTGAATTCAACTTCAATTTGTCAATTTCAAGAACAAAGTTGAAACCCAAAAACTAGAAAGTGTTCTTTACAAGGTAAAGTGTTTATCTCTTCACTTGTTCATACACCCAAAAACTCATGTTACTCATCTCTCATTTTTGGGCTATTTATAGTTTCCCAAAATTTGGCCCAAAACTCAATACCCATTTGGCGACGTTATTCGGGCTTGCTGAGCTCATTCGGTGAGTCGCCAATCATGCTTCAACTTGCCTTTTCTTACTCTAGGTTTTAGGTGTTTCAACCTCAGTCAGCGAGCTTGTTTGAGTCTTATTTTCACATTTGGCATATCATCGAGTAATACCTTAGTTCGCCTTTTGAGCCTTCAATTTTTCTCCTTGTACTGTCACTTTCGGCGATGGTCAACGAGGTCGCCCTTCTCATTTGGTGAGTCACCATTTCTTTTGGAATCCGCCTACCTCGCTCAACAAATACAAGTGTTGTGCACTGTTAATTTAGCCAAGGTCATGCTCGTTAGGCGATTTGTCTTACTTATTTAATGATCATCAGAGTGTATTTTACACTTCTTCTTAGTGATAATGCTCAACTACAATTCATCCAATTCTAAGTGTAGGAGGTCGCTGACAAGTATAAACCTAACTAAGAGTTAGGGTCGATCCCACAGAGAGTGATACGATATATAATTCAATTAGGAAGTAGTCCTAATCGTTTGTAGAAGTAAAGGTTTTGTAGCATGAAATTAAATAACGAAGTTTCAATGATTAATATCAAATGGGGAGAATTAGTAACCAATTTGTGAAAAAGAATACTTAACACGTGAAGTAAAAAGTTGGAGATCAGACCTCAGGAATGTGATCAGTCGAATACTAATTTCGCTTAATGGGTAATTACTAGTTGCTTAAAGCTATTGAGTCTCAATTGATACGCTAGGTTTTGAATACAATAGCCATCTCTCAATCAACTATTATGTTTCAAACGAGTTCTTTCGAACCTCAACAAGCTTATCATTACTAAACAACCCAATTCCTTAATTAACCCACTCTTTCAAGCTGGGTTTGTAAAGACGCAATCAAACCCACTTTCTCAAGCTAGATTTTAAAAACACAATCAATACAACTATCAATAAATCATTCTACTCTAATACCTCTTTCTCAAGCACGCATAGAGAACTAAGCTAGAACTAAATTTGCAACTTCAATTCATCAATTAAAACATGAACAAATAATTGAACCCACTTCAAAACAACATTAAAATTAGCAATTAATAACACCCATTAGCTAATTAATGCATTCAACTACATGATCACACCCCTAAGGTAAGGGGTTTTAGCTAAACATAGCGGAAAGCAAGAAGTCGTTACCAATTAAGTTTTCCATTTGAATCGTTAACGATCTGCAGTACCCAAATGTTGAAATCGAAGATAAAATCTTACAATCTCCAAATATAAATCTCAAACTTCTCTAAGAATATTAAATAATGTGTAAAATGTAAAAACTCAAAAAATCAGGAATACACACAGTATGGGAACTCTAAAAAACTGTTCAAAAATGATTTTAGACGTTCCCAAAATCTCAGTACGGAGTCCACACGGCGAGATCAGCCATTATCGCCAATCAACTCGCGATCCGCCGAATTGTGCTTCTTCTCGCCTTTTGACTTGACTACTACAACAAATTGTTTTAGAAGTTTAGGCGAGTAAGATCGCGATCACCGATCCATTCAGTGAGTCGTCGAGTTGTCTTTTTACTCACCAAGTCGGTGCGGGACATGAATCACTTTGCTGGAACTTTAGGCGAGTTGGAGGCTCACTCGGCGAGTCATTGAGTAGCTTTTGCGAGCTCCAGCTTTTCCAACTTTTTTGCTCCTTTTCACGTCGTAATGTCCTTGCCTTGCCCTGAAGCCTTCATTGCTGTATATTAACACATTGACATCAGTTATGAGCACAAAATAGGCATTGAGGGCACTAAATCATTGAATAATTAGGCCTGAATGAGTCGAAATTCATGACTCATCCATACCCCAAACTTAAATTTTTGCTTGTCCTCAAGTAATACACAAGATCAATCAGGTCAACAGGGATGTCTACAAAAAGTGCTCCTTGAGACTCGACATGAATGCACACAAGGTTCAATCTACACATGCAATGTTCAATTGTGGACTAAAAATTTCAAATCGTGACTAGCTATCATCAATTCTAGTTCAAGTTCACAATGCTCACTTCAAATACAAATTCATGTTCAATAAGAGTATTTGAACGCCTTCACAACAAGAATGATTCCTTGCTCTCATAAGCCAGTCAAAGAAGACAATCTAAGGAATCGAGATCAACTCTCACACTCTCAAAGAGAAAACGTATGCACACTTTTACACATGCCCATATTTTCCAACCAACACATCCCTCGGCTCATGCAAGATCAAAAAGGTCTTACAAGGCTTGTAATTTGGTTGAGGGTACGAGTATGATCATTTTTTATTAGTGACTTCTACCTTCATGAAGCATGGCTCAAAGTTCACTTTGCCTCATTTTCTTTTATTTCTTTTCATCTTCACAGCTCATCCTTGGCATAGTTAAAGCACACAAAATTTTTGTTATAGCTTATCAGATACCCCTTTTATTCCCACAATAATTTTATCATTTCCTTTTCTCTTTTCACCTTTTTTTTATATGGAGAAGTTCCATTTTTTTCTTTAACACAAGTTCCCAAGGATGAATTTCACAAACTTTTTGCTCGATTTCTTTCCTGAATCTTACCACACCCCCAACTTAGGCTTTTGGCCTAAGTTGGCTTTTTAAACAAACCAATGCTTCATGAATGTTTTAGGTGAGAAGGACAAAGCCAATTGTGTTCATGTTTTATCCAACGAAAATGTTAGGCTCAAATGGTGCCAAGCTAGGTTCAGACACTCACAAGGTGGTCACAAAAAGGTATAGAAGTTAGGTTCATTCTCAACAATTTATGCCTAAGATCATGTCCTTTATTCACCAAAGTTAGTCAGTTGGACCAACATGACAAGTTCTCAGTATCACCATGCACATATTTCAAGAAAACCTCACCACACACGACATTCAACACATCCATCAATCATGACTTTACAAGATAAGCTTGCATGTAACGATCATTACAAGACTAACTTCGACAATCGACTAGTCTCAATGAGATGCTAAGAGTTCACACATGATTTATGCAACTCAAATTGCCTTGTTGGACTTACATTAACATATCTTTCATCTAAAGCACTATTCAAGTCATCGATATTGATCGCAATCGACACTCAAATGTTCAAGGGAGCAACACTCACACATAATCACATAGTTAAGAGAAATGCCAATTAAATCAAGCCAACATTCACATTTCGTCAATGAGGAGAAGTTTAAACAAAACAGCAAAACAGAAAATAAAAACAAACTACAAAACAAAATACAACCAAATATCCAAAAATAAGGCTAGGTATAACAATACCTTGACCCCACCAAAATATCTACACAGTGTCCTCAATGTGCACTAAAAACCAAATATATCAAAATGGGAATAAAATGCAAGGAGAGTAAAAATCCCCCTGACAGGCTAGGCCTGAGGTGAACTCTGTGTAGTTGAGTTGGTCCAAATCTAGGCATCATTGCCTGACTCTTCTCTAGCTCCGAATGACTGCACAACTGTCTGCTCTGTGGGCGTAGACCTACTAGGGCCAATCATCGATGTGTCACGAAGTGATGCCTCTGTGGCCACTCGTACAAACTCGCTCCCTAAATCTTCCAAGTCATCGTAGACCGCATCATCACGAGTTCCCAGCTCTTCCTCATATGTCTCAGCTGTATCAGACTCTCCATCATCATCTTCTACAACAACATCCCCAGTCACAGTAGCAGGGGGATCTCAGAAGTAGCTGACATATCTGAACTGGGACCCTAGAAGAAATCTACACTTCCCCACAACAGTGACATGTCAGTAGACTTCAACTCGTTTATATCACGATCCGAGCTGGTAATATCATCCTTCAAGGCTGTCAATTCTGTGGGCTCACTATTTCCCTGCTCACACACCTCTACCCGAGTGGTTAAGACATCCAATGCTTGGCCATGGGCCATGATCAACTCCCGCTGTCCCCGTAACTTCTCTTGAATAGGGGCAAGTGCAACCTCAATAGTCTGCTCGATCATGAAAGGAACATCCACTTCAACTTTAAACGCCCTGATGCCATCCGAATAAGCAAGATTGCCCATTTTGTATAGTATGGCTTGGGTCAACAAGGGACGGGAAGCAATAGCAGGAGCAGGTGCAGTAGAGGTAGAGGAGCTGGGTATACCTGTCGGCTCAACTGTCGGAGTGGACTGAGTGTCATAGGCCTCCATGTCCTCAACATCGACTACCGAGGAAGTATCTACTTGTGCTTTCTTCCTTCACTCAACCTCATCCTTTGTGTATTCAGCTTCAATCCTTCGAATGTCGGTCAACGATGCCAAAGTCACCTCTGTATCTGTCTTTGCCACAAATGGCACACCAGCCCGATGACACAAATCAGTAATCAGCACTAGGTATGGTAATGAGATTTGGTTTTGGTTGGCCCACATCACCATCTCCTGGAAAATGATCACCTCGAGATTCAGCCGCTCCCAATCAAGAATGCAACCCAACAGTGCAGCTTTTGGATCCCAAATGATTGATTTATTTTGTGAAGGCGTCAGAGTGCTGCTGATTAAACCGAACCAATATCGAACGGCAACATTCAAGTCCTTTTTTTCAATTACAACTCTCGTCTCTAGCTATTGAGGAGTAACATCACTCATCAATGGGGCTAACCACCTCTTTAAATCCTCCAATATTTTGGTTTTGACCATGTCGGTCAAAGAATGGACAACTCAGACTAAGAAATCAAGCAAATCATTGAAGTCGGTCTCGCTGCACTTCACTTTCTTTCCCCACACCTCTACATAGTACACTAGTGCCATTAACATTAAATTCCCGAACCTATGAAAGAACATACGAGTTTTGGGGCTTGGTGAATGGTTGGAAATTGTGGAAGCAAAGTATCTTCCACACATCTGGATACCTTTATACCACACCATCCGTAGACAACTTCTCCTCTAAAATGGTTCTCAACTCGGTGGGCTTTAATCGGTTCATGGACCGAGGAGGATGTGCTAAGACCGGGGGCACTTGAGGTGCCTGTACACCTACAGCTGCTGGAAGGCGCGCTGGATCATGAATTGATTTGGATCGCAGTTTGGAGCGCTTTCGCTTGAGTAACTCCCTCTCAGTCGCTTGTGTGTGAATAGAGATCCTGGACCCTGCATCCTCCTCTCTCTCAGACTCAAAGGTAGTAAAATAAGTGGCGTCTATGCCCATGCTGTCTGATGAGCTCGAACTCGAGCTGGAACTTTCCACCACTCGCTTCTTCCCTTTTCCCTTTACATTCCACCGATGAGGCTTAGGACGAGTGGCCCATGGAGGTGTGACCTCCGCTACAATTATGATCCCTTTTGCCTTTTTTCGGGGTGCTGGACCTCTTACCGGAAACTTTGGCCTAGCCATATTTATATAAGAATACAAAAAAAACACATACGATTGCAATTGGTAAGCAAAATATCACAATCAAATAGTTGCTGGAAAACTTGCCGAATAGCTTTGCGAGTCGCCGAGAGCATTCGGCGAGCCAAAGAGGGTTCACCAAATATTACAGAGAAATTTACAAAAAAGTCAGCACAAAAAGGTGAGATCACATACCAGTCGCCGAGTTCACTCGGCGATAAGAGAATGTCTCGCCGAAAGTTACAAAAATATTTAGCAAAACGGAAAGTCAGAAAGGCAAAGCTAAAGCTATTCGGCAAGTCTCCAAGTTAACTCGGCGAGCACAAGCATATCGCCGAAAGTAACAGATTTGTTCACCGACATTTCAAGTAAAAAAAGGCGATAAAGAGGGTCAATTGGTGAGCCGTCGAGTCATTTGGTGAGTTCGACTCAGCTCGCCAAATGTCTAACATGCTAGATTTCCACCCCAAAACCAAATTCCAAACACACAACCTATGATAATCAATTTCAAGCCCAATTCTATGCAATTCAAGCCTAACCCAGAACTATTATCTACCCCGGGGTACTTCCACTTCCCCCAATTGAACTAGATTCAACCAATAACAATTTTTCCCTTAGGAATGACGTCACCCAATCCATCAGTGGGAAAATTGGAGTTGTTTGGTAGTACTTGGGTTACTCACACTTTACCCACGCAAAACCCAACATGCAAACTCATAATTTATACAATTTCAAATCCAATTTCAAACTAAATTAGGCTAACAAGATGTCAGGCATGCTTTAATTTGAGATAGATATTACAAGCAATTTAACATGAAATCAAAGCAAACAATAGATCTACGAACTACTCAGACACATTCTCGACACAACTCTTGGAACTTAATAACAAGTTTGGACAACCAACCTCAATTGTAGACTAACGACACAAAGCTAAAGAGTAATAACGGGTAAGACTTCAGATTTCGAGTACACGAGGACACCCACAAAAATTGAAATGAAATACTATGATCTAAACTTTGATTGTAAGTGTGCAAGAGTCAAAAAGTTCAAAATAAGGAGAATATTCGAATTTAAAAGGTTTAAGGCCTTTTGACCCTTCAGTTTGCGCCTCACTCGGTGAGACTTAATAATGCCGCCAATCCACTCGGTGCATTTTAGCCCATCGATTTTAACATAATCTTGGCCATTTAGTTGGTCCAAAGGGAGAGCTATTTCGGGCTTGCCAAATAGACTTTAGCTTGCCCAATTGCCTTTTTTCTCCAAAAATTTCAAACTTCAACCTGCACATTCAACAAACGTTATTCACAATAAAAAGTAAAACTTGGGTTGCCTCCCAAGAAGCGCCTTATATAATGTCTTGGCACGACGTGGCCATGTGATCATGCCTCCTTTTTTGGGTTTACCAAAGTATCACTAGGAAGACCCCCTTTCGGTTTTAGATTTTAATGAGCCAAGATCTGACCCATCTGCGTTTTAAGTTGCTTAATGGAAATTGAGTGCGAAGTTACAATTTGATTTAGAGAAGAGACATTATCTTTTATCTCCTTGATTACCTTTTTCGTTCCTTCCATCTTGTCCAAGATACGAGGAAGCATATCCTCAGTCCGAAAGCTTTCAGGATTAGCCCTTGGTTCTTTCAACTTTCGAAGTTCATGAGGAGGCACATAGAGATCTTTGTTACCATCTCTATCTCTCAAATTTTCACCACAGTCACGCCATTCACGATCTTTATCTCTCTAACCATCATCGTTACCTCTATTCCAACCTTGATTACCGCCCGACCTTGGATAGCTCGGACGAGAACCCCCTGCTTGGTTTGACAAGAGGATAGGCTCACCATCAATTCACTTGAAGTTCTAAATAGTATCCCTCAACTTAACTATCTTTGAAAGAGGGAAAAACCTTTCATAAAACACTTTTGTGAGCTCCTCCCAAGAAGTAATCGATTCCCTTGGTAGTTTGGTCAACGACTTTGTTGCTTCCCCCATTAGAGAGAAAGGGAAAAAATGGAGTCGGACTAACTGTTGGGTGATGTTCCTGAAGGAGAACGGTCCACACACATCCATGAAATTTCAGATGTGGTCATGAGGGTCTTCATGAGAGAGACCCCAAAGGGACCTTTCATTTGAAACAACTGCAACATCGTGCTGGTCACATGAAACACTGCATTGTCCACGGTTGGAGGCAATCGAATACCACCAGCATTTCCCAGCTAATCCTCATTGACATCATGCAAGTTTTTGATGTCATCATTGTTCCCAAGTTTACTTGCATTGTTCCTGTTCACACTAATTTCTTCACCTGTTATGAAGCAATCAAAAAGAACAAAATAAGATAATTCAACTACAATAAAATTAGTTCACGAATATACTTCAATAAAAGAATTCTAAACACCACTTCCTGGCAGCCAAGCCATTTTTGATAATGCTCACCTACATTTCATCCAATTCTAAGTTTAGGCGGCCGATAACAAGTATAAACCTAACTAAGAGTTGGGGTCAATCTCACGGGGAGTGATACGGTAGAGAATTCAATTAGGAAGTAAAAACATTTCCTAATCATTTTTAGAAGTAAAGGTTTCATAACATGATATAAAATCATAAAGTTTCAACAATTAATATCAAATGGGGGGGGGGGGGGGTTAGTAACCAATTTGTGACAAAGAATACTTAACACATGAAGTAAACAATTAGAGATTATACCTTAGGAATGTGATCAGTCGAATGCTAATTTCACATAATGGGTAATTACTAGTTGCTTAAAGTTGTTGAGTCTTATTGGGTAGACTAGGTTTTGAATAGAATAGCCATCTCTCGATCAACTATTATATTTGAAGCAATTTTTCTCGAACCTCAACAATCTTATCATTACTAAACAACCCAATTCCTTAATTAACCCACTCTTTGAAGTTGGATTTGTAAAGACACAATCAAACCCACTTTCTCAAGCTAGATTTTAAAGACGTAATCAATACAACTATCAATCAATCATTCTACTCTAATACCACTTTCTCAAGCAAGCATAGAGAGCTAAGCTAGAACTGAATTTTCAACTTCAATTCATCAATTAAAACATGAACAAATAATTGAACCCACTTAAAAAAAACATTAAAATCAGTAATTAATAACACCCATTAGCTAATTAATGCATTCGACTACATGATCACACCCCTAAGGTAATGGTATTTTAGCTAAACATAGAGGAAAGCAAGAAATCATACCAATATAGTTTTCCATCTGAATTGGTAATGATCTGCAATACCCAAATGTTGAAATAGAAGCTAAAATCTTACAATCTCCAAATCTAAATCCCAAACTTCTCTAAGAATGTTAAACAATGTGTGCAATGTAAAAACTCTCAAAAAACTAGGAATACACACTATATGAACTCTAAAAACTATTCAATAAATGAATTTATACGTTCTAAAAATATCAGTACGGAGTCCACTCGGCGAGATTAGTCGTGATCACCAATTAACTCGGTGATCCAGCGAATTATGCTTCTTCTCGCCTTTTGTTTGACTTATGCAGCAAATTATTTTGGAATTTTAGGTGAGCAAGTTTGGGATCGTTGATCCATTTGGTGAGTCACTGAGTTGTATTTTTGCTCATGAAGTCTGTATGGAACATTGATCCCTTCGCTGGAACTTTAGGCAAGCTGGAGGCTCACTGGCGAGTCGCTGCGTAGCTTTTGCGAGGTCCTGCTTTTCTTTTCTTCAGCTTTTCTAACTTTTTTGGTCCTTTTCACGTTGTAATGTTTTTGCCTTGCCCTAAAGCCTTCATTCCTGCATATTAACACATTAACATCAGTCATGAGCACAAAATGGACATTGAGGACACTAAATCATTGAATAATAAGCCTTGAATGAGTTAAAATTTCTGGCTCATCACTTATATATTTGGTCATTCTTTCAAACATTCATGCTTACCTTGTCCTTTAGCCGTCATAGCTGCAAATCATCAAAATATCATTAGATAGGTAATAATTAGGCATTGCGACACTAATTATGAGCTAAATCGGCCTCAAATGAGTGCAAATTTACCACTCATCATTGATCTAGAACATCCCTTTGTGTAGTTCCTGAGGCTTCCCTGTTAATTCTGAGGTGCGTTGTTGATTTTGACTAAAAATAAAGTTTGGGTATGGGACCCAATTTTTGTCAAGATGACCTTGGATGGAAGTTTTGATTGCTCTGTTGAGTCAGAAATGTTGAATTTGATTGGGTTGCATATATCCTTTTTCTGCACAGGGTTCCAAACGAATTCCAAGCATGTCGTAATAGATTTGGAGTTGGCAAAAACCTATTGAAAATGCATTAGCTTGTGCAGTCTATTTTTTGCCTTCACATTTGCATGTTATGGGCTGCATTCATAAAGACGAGTTAACATAGTCATTATGTTTTTGGGGCCCATGCCATTTACTCGATGGGTTGGATTCCTAACCCTCCGTAATCACGGGGCCCATATCGCATTTGCGAGGACCACGCCACATTTGCGATGGATTAGATTCCTAATCCTCTGTGATTACTGGGGCCTTGCCACATTTGCGGACCCCTTTTTTCCCTTGCCTTTGCATTCACGTTCTCCTCACTATCTTCATGAAAGGTTGTCTAGACAAGCTCCACATTCATAGGCTACTGTGGTTGTGGTTGTGGTCGTGATGAAGGATTTTGGTCTATCTTTTTAAATAAATACATACTTTATTAGAAACCATTCTTAAACTTAAGAACTTGATATCTCCTTCATTTCGAGTTCATTTTCAATGATTCAAAGTCTATCGTGTTTGGGAAGTGTGGGGAAACATGGTTGTGTGATTGGGCAGTGTTAGAGACGCATCACTTAAGGTATTTTCTCGCTGTATTGGACTTCCTTGATCTCTTTATTCTTCTTCAATTATGAATTTATGCATGTTGTTTGTTTCCACTGTCCTGAGCTCCGAATTGTGTTCCATTTTTTAGCACAAAATCAGAGAGCTGTTTAAGACCTTTTGATGGAGTCATTTACAAAATTTCTGATGCGGGTCTCATGATTCCCATTTTACTCCAATTTGGGTCTGTCTCTTTTTTGAGTAAATTTAGTGTCTAAATGACCATATTAACGTTGAGATTCTATTTTTGATAGCATGGCAATGTTTGGAGGTCGTATGGAAAGGCTATGGCTTCCCATTCCTTAGATTGAGCTCGAATATATACATTGATGTAGAATGTAGTGACTTCGGAGTGAGTACCTAGTTGATAATTCTACTTTTATTAGAAACTATGTTTTAGTCTTATATTGGGATTATCGGGATTAGAAGTATGTTACTTGTATTATGTGATCATCCTTACCTTGTGGTTGGCCTTATTTATTGTTAATTGTTGAAATTTTGAGCATGTTTGGCCTTAGTCTAGGATTAGACTAGTGCTTGCCATAGACTTGTAAATTTTGGTGTTGTTTGGCCTTATTTCTATTCTGATGTCGTTTCAGATGATTTAGCTCCCCCTATACTGGAGTAGCTAACTTGGATCTGATAGAATGAGCCTTAGAGTAGGCGTTAAGTCAGCTTTGATGACCTTCTATCCACTTTTCCTGTTCCTATGGCCGCGTGAGACACGTTTGAGATTTTGGGCTTTTCTTGGTACTGTGGACTGGAGTTGGTTCGAGCTTTAGGTATTTTTCTGATTTTGAGAGTGGACATCGCTCCACGGTGATTATATGATAAAGAGATGATGTGAGATCCTTCGTGTCACGACCCGGGAGCACCCCCTAGTCGTAACCGGCGTACTCGACCTCGAAGAGGTCTAATACAAGCCTCTTAGCATTCATTCATCGCATAAACACTAAAACCATAAGGAATTAAAAACTTTCTTTACCAAGAAAACATTTCATTAAAAAAAGAATATAGCAAGCGGAAGACTTTCTAGACTTTATACTTGATGTCTCATAACCATCTAATACTTTAGAGTACAAAATTCGGGACTAATCCCATACACAACTTAAACAATACTAAAAAGACATAAAAGAACATATAGGGTATTGTCCTCGAATATATGAGGACTCACCAAGTCTTCATCTTCAACACTTAGAAACCTATCAAATAGCCATGACATGTCATCATCTCCAAATCCCTACACTTTAGTCCAAAAAGGGAAAGAAATGGGTTAGCACAATTAAGTACTAA